>CAAKHD010007224.1:5406-51145 GCA_901007705.1 Fistularia tabacaria
GAGTTCTGCCCCTCCCCCACCTCTACAACCCCCAGACACACAGGGACCCCCCCCCCCCACAAGCCGGTGTACCCCCCCCCCCCAAAAAAAAAAAAACAAAAAAACACAAAGAAACACTATCGTTCGTTTCTCGGTGCTTTTTCAAATCAATAAACCCAAAAATGTATTATTATTCGAGCTTAGAGCTCCTTTATTCAGACAAATTTACTTTCACTTTCGATTCCGGAAGAATCCAGCAACCCCCTCTCGCTCTCCCGAGCAATCCGTGCAGAGACGCTCATACCTGGCCGCGTTGTCGAACCCGAACCCGGCCGAGGGAGTTTGGAAGACGTCCGATAGCGCCATACCGAATGCGTGTGCGCGTCCCGGTGCGACTGAGCTCGCCGCCCCAGACGTCACCTGGTATTTTACTTTCACTTTTGGCCTGAAAATGGAGGTTCGCTGGTCGGATGCCGTGAAAGGAGTGAGCACCGGGGTGAGTTCACGGCGCGATGCTTCTGTCTTGTACTTTTTGTTTTTGCCGAAAAGCCTTTGTGCGCGTCAAGCGATCTATTGGCGACTCCGTGGACCAGCAGGTGATGCTGCTTCTGTTTGTGAACCGGCCAGGAAGTGACCTCGAGTGTCGGCGTACCGCGGTGCACCGTGGACGACTTTCATTCGCGACAATTCCACGGAGAAAATATACTTTTTTGTCGTTTGAAGTCTAACCCGTCATTGATTGACAGAACTACAAATCCCGTGATAGCCTTGATGACCCTTTGGGCTGCTACCTTCAGAGATCACCACAACCAATCACCTGCCGCCACCAAACCTTCTTCTCTCAGACCAACTAACTTCCATAAATCTCCATAAATCTCCCTGGTCTTCCTCCTGGCATCCTTCTACCCGGATCTTCACTATCCCCCTTCTCCTCTGTACATGTCCAAACCATCTCATTCTGTCATGAGGAACAGGTGTACGGCGCCTTGAGCTACATTACTGAATTATTTGTTTTCTAAATGAGCTGCCATGTTAAAGAATGAAACCATGTCTTGATAACAGACCACCATCTTGGCTGCCACTTTCGATGGAGGGGTGGTGATTGGCTCAGATTCCAGGGCATCAATTGGCGGGTGAGGATGTAACAGCAGGAAAAGATGTCCAATACGTGAAAGGAGACGAAACCAGATTCTTCAAAGTTTGCTTTTTTTCCATCTGCATTTTGAACCATTAGAATGCAACCATGCTATTTTGAATTAATATGTATAACCTGATTATGATGGCATCTTGACGGCCCAGAACATGAGAAAGAGACATGTAGTTTATTCTGTGCAACCTATCCGTGAAGAGTTAGAGCTTCTGCCTCCCTCCACAGAGAGTATGTCTCGTCGAAAACAATCAACAAGGTCATCCAGCTTCATGACCGCATCTTCTGTTGCATGGCTGGCTCACTTGCCGACGCTCAGGCCGTCACCAAGGCTGCAAAGTTCCACCTGTCCTTTCACAGGTAACACACTATGTATGCTACAAGTAGCGCTTAAGCGACAACTTGTAGTTGGATATTGTTTATTCATGTTCATGCTTTTTCAATGCTTAGTCATTAATATGCGACCAAACGCATAGCCATCACTGGACACTTAAATGCACATAGCAATTAATGGTCTTGGACTTGGAACTCACGACTTGACATTGACTTGGGCGTTGTGTCCCAAGGACATTTTTTTGCAACAGACTCAAATAACTTGCCATGAATTGTTGAAAAAATAATTTTGCATTATTTTGAATGTATTTCTGATTAGTGGTGACACTGGCATCTAAGCCGGTGATCTGCCTGTGAGCTAACCATCATGTTTTTTTCAGTTGTAAGGCAAAGACTTACAATCCTGTATTGTTATTGGCAAAGATGTTGTGAGAACGTTTGGTGTAATAACAAGCAAACTCCTTCAGCTGAGATATAGATGATAGAAATGTTCCTACCTTTGACACAGGCAGACTGAACAACGTGATTCTAACATACTATTATTGATGTCAGTATCCAGTTGGAGAACCCTCCCCTGGTGATGGCAGCAGCATCGGTGTTGAAGGAACTGTGCTACCAAAACAAAGAGGAGCTGCAGGCAGGCTTCATCACCGCAGGCTGGGACAGGAAGAAAGGATCTCAGGTGATGCTTAAGGTCAACAGTGTGTCTGTTTTGCTGCATTTGTCGCTGTACTTATACTCTCCCTCTCTTTCAGGTGTATGTAGTGTCCCTGGGTGGGATGTTGATCAGCCAGCCGGTCACCATTGCCGGCTCAGGCAGCACCTACATCTACGGCTACGTCGACGCCAAATACAAACCTGACATGAGTCGGGAGGAATGCCAGGAATTCGCCACGAATGGTAGCGTTTTATTTATTTTGCTTTGACTGACCTAAATTTGGATAAATGTGAGTACTCGACTTACGTTGAGAGATCTCCTTGAGTTACGTTGGAAATCCGTCCCTATGGGCCGACGGAAGGAGAAAATACCATAGCCTAAGTCGCTTACCCAACCTAGAACACACTCAAGAAAATGAAAGGGAGAATCGAAACAAGTAGAGAAAAAAAATGACAAAAACGGAAACGGTCATAAAAAAACAGAATGCTGTACCCAAGTCATGTATGCCGGGATCCAAGCGACGCCACCTATCCCAAACAAACGCTGCGTAAGAGTGTATTCTTTCACTGCACTTAATAACAAGTTCAACCGGGGTGTTTGATTGTAATGTCGCGCTGCTACACGTTGAAATTTATTTTTCAGACCCGCCGTAAAGGCAAATTGGCATAAGTTGAGGTCGACGAAGGTTGAGGACACCCTGGCCTACGACATACTTTGCCACCGTATTCCCCGCTTTCACATCACATGGGAATTAAAAGGAGAAGAAGTGGAAATGTAACAGGCTAAGTCTGTTCCTCAAAGATTGTAGGGTAAATTAGCCACTCTAAGTTTCTAGTTACGTTTTGATGACAGTGTCAAAGGGCGTGACCCCATGTTGCTCAGAAAACGCTCACACGTGGTCTTGGTGACTCTTTGCAAATGCAAACCTATCAACGAAAAGATCTAAACATCAATCTAACCTGCCGTCATTGTATCTCACAATGTGTCCTGATTTTCTTCCTCTCTCCAAATTCCTCCACTCCCTTTGCTCATTTCTCTATTGCCATATTCTCAGCTCTTGCTCTGGCGATGGGCCGAGACAACGTGAGCGGAGGTGTGGTTCATCTGGTGGTGGTAACCGAGGCTGGGGTGGAGCATGTCGTTGTCCCTGGCAACAAGTTGCCAAAGTTTCACGATGAGTGACTGCCTTCAGAAGACCTTGAAATCACTTCTGGATTCCTGCACTGAAAGAATTCTTCAACCATGAAAATGATTATGTTCTGTATGAAACCAGGATGTGATGAATGGATTAAACGTGTGCTGACCTGAAATACAAGTCAAGCATTTTTGAAAACAGGCTAGACGACAGTTACGTAAAAGTGCCGTCAGTCTGTATGAGGACAAACGGTGCTGAGTCTCTGGATGCTTGAATGGTTTTCATCTATTGAACCGGATACTGATTTTTTTTTTCTCCCTCCAAAAGTTCCCATTGTCCTCCTCAGCTTTTGGCAGTGGTTGAGTTTTGCAATTCAATGTATTTTCACAGAATGATGTGCTTGTGAACCGTTGGCTCTCTCCAAAGGTTATCACTTTGTCTACATAAAAAAAGTTGTTGAGGCAAAGAAAAGGCAATTTTGTGTCTGTGTGTTCATTTGGGCACCTCCTTGAATGTGCTCAAATAAACTCGAAGGTGTTACGTGGCTCTGGGCTTCCCTTCACAAAACGACCATAATTCCCCGGAGGCGCTCGTTTGAACTGCAGCCCGTGAACGGCTCACGGCTGCTTGCAGAGAAAGGGACGGCTCAACTTTCATTTTCGATTTTAACCAGTGAAACACGGGCTGCGTTTTTAAGAGTTAATCCAAATTCATACAGCAGAAAACTAAATTTCGCCTTCGGAAGGATCGCGGTTGTTTGATGTTTGATGGCGACAATGATGGGACCGAGCTGGCTGTCAGAGGAGGTGAAAACCGGAGTAAGTGGGTTTGTTTTCTAACACGTTCAGAGCTTCCTGGCACACCCACCCATGCCGTTAGGCTTAAGTCTCTTAGACCCTGACTTTTAAACGTCTCGTTCTTCTGCTGTTAGACGACCATCATCGCCATCGAGTTCAATGGAGGAGTGGTGCTGGGCTCGGATTCCCGAGTGTCTGCAGGGTAAACCGCGGGATCACCGTCACCTTTGCGACGCATTCCTGCAAACACAACTCAGAAGGGGCTTTTTTTCACGCTTGTCCGCCCCCCAAAAAGCGTAACGCTCGCCAGAAACCAGTGTTTGGCGGTTGCAGTTGGGATTCAAAACTACCCACCCACTTCAATGTCAGTTTAAGGAATGTGTCCGTTACACAGTCAATCCAACTTTCTACATTGAGGAGTTACCTCTTCATTCTTTAAAAAGTAATTACAGTACATTTTAAGCGTCCCAAATAGATGACCAAAATAATTCATTCATTTTTCAAGACTGAAACATGAATCTGCTCTTCGTCTGATTGAAATCAGGTCATGGAAGACTGAGCACGCGGTACCTTTTCCTCTTCAAATTCCACCGTCTGTTTTGTTTCTGCTGATGTCCGGCTGACCTGGAGCGGGAAAAGTGTGCTGATGTTCGTCCCCGTCTCCTTCCAGGGCGTCAGTGGTGAATCGGGTGATGAACAAGCTGTCGGCGCTCCATGACAAAATCTACTGTGCCCTGTCAGGCTCTGCAGCTGATGCCCAGGCCATCGCGGAGATCGTGAACTATCAGCTCGATGTTCACAGGTAAATTCCTCTTGGAATCGAGGAGGCGATTTAACTGCGGCTAATTTAGTCCTCCAAAATGCTAATAGCTGGCAAAGGTGTTCCTGGAGAACACCGTCATGTTGTTAGGTTACTGAAGTTCTACAAGTTTGACCACACCTGAAAATCTGAATAAGGTCTTCTTTTTTCCATCTAACCCTCTTCCCTGGATCCTCTTCTCTCACACCAGCTAATTTCATGTCGTCTGTCACTACATCCATAAATCTTCTGTTTGGTCTTCCTTTGTCCTCTGCTCTGCCTTTGTCCTCTTCATCTTCCTTGTCACCAGATTCCTTCTGCAAACCACCATCCTGCGCTGTCTGGCACCACTCTCACCCTCCACTGCTTTGCAGTCACCGATCTCCTTCAGTTTCCATCGTCTATACAAGTTGTAGTCTACCCGCATGCTCCTGCCTCTGCTCTTATAAGTTCAACAATGTTCCTTTCTTCTTCCAGTAAAAAGTATTCACTACATCCATTCCCATCCTTTTTGGAAAGTCTACCACCATCTGTCCCTCTGTGTTCCTATCCTGGAGACCAAATCTGCCCATCACGTCTTCATCACCTCTGTTGCCTGAACCAACATGTCCATTGGGGGAGGTGTGCACCAATTACCGCCCTCTCATCTCTGGGGGTATTCTGCATCACTTCATCTAACTCACATCCCACCTCTGGGGCATAGCCACTAACAACATTGAGCATCACACCTTGAATTTCCAGTTTCAGACTCATCGGTCTATCTGACATTCTTTGCACCTCCAGAACATTCTTAACAAACTCCTCCTTCAAGATAACTTCTACTCCATTTCTCTTCCTGTCAGTACCACGATAGTGCAACTTCAAACCTTCTCCTAAGCTTCTAGCCTTGCTACCTGTCCATGTGTTCTCCAGAACACACAGTATACCCACCTTCCTCTCCATCATGTCAACCAACTCTCTTGCTTGTCCTGTCATCGTCCCAGCATTCAAAGTCTTCTCTCTATGCTTCCAAAAACGCCTTCTTCCTCTCTTTCTTCCACCCACAATAGCCCAGTGTTCACTGGTACTCTGTGAGATATCAGCACCAATGGCGGTGATTGTTATAATGTTTTTTGATTTTCGGGGACAAATGGAGTTCACACCATTCTGGGTCTTTTACGTAAGTGTGTATCTCTCCTTTCCTTCGGACAGTACGGAGATAGATGAGGATCCACGGGTTCGGTCAGCGGCCGCCTTGGTGAAGAACATATCATACAAGTACAAGGAGGAGCTGTCAGCACACCTTATCGTGGCCGGCTGGGACAGAAGAAATGGAGGCCAGGTGTGTAGTTACTGGAGAAGTAATTTTGTTTTGCTAGTTTCGATCCTACGCAGAAGAAAAAAATGTCGTGTTTATGAATTTACTAGCAGGTAAACATGATTTGGTGTAAAATCCTTGTGCTCAGCCAGAGATGCCGTATGGGATTACAGCTGATTAGTTGTTATGGACATTCCTTTTTTGAGACAGTTCATTCCTGGACAATTATGGCAATTATGTGTTTTGAGTTTTACAACACAGACATCATTGAAAATGCAATTGTCCTTCTCGTCAAATCCCAATCCAGCCTACGTGGATATCTTAATTCCCGTGATCCACATTATCAGTTAGAGGGGCTTAAGCAGAGATTTTCAGCACCCCACAGTGTTCGATCTCCTGTGTCCCAGGTGTTTGCAACCCTCAACGGTCTCCTGACGAGACAACCTTTTGCAATCGGCGGGTCCGGCAGCGCGTACGTTTACGGTTTCGTGGATGCAGAGTATCGAAAAGGCATGAGCAAGGAGGAGTGTCAGCAGTTTGTCATCAACAGTAAGTTTGAACTCACTGGAAGATGTGGTCTTTTCATTCAAAGGGATTTGTGGGGCGGATCACACAGATCAGACATCTGAGGGTGATATCTTGTTGTGATCCGTCTTGCAGCTCTCTCCTTGGCGATGAGTCGGGACGGCTCAAGTGGCGGCGTGGCATATATCGTCACCATCGATGAACACAACACAGAAGAGAAAGTCATTCTGGGAAACGACCTTCCCAAATTCTTCGATCAGTGATCACCGATTGGCTGTTTTCTCAGTAAATTGTGTAATCCCAATGAAACACCTGAATGAATAAAGACAGTCATGAATTTATTCGTGTCAGTAATACATTTATCAATCCAGTCCAAACATGCTTGCATTGCTCTATTTTCAAAGAAGCGCATCTGTGTGACATTAATTATTCTTTGCAGAATTCACAACTTGACATACCACCTGTTCAGGTTTCAGTTCTGAACAAGTCATTTTTATGTCATAAAGAACGCGACATTATGAGCCACATATCAGTGATAGAAACGTAATACTTGTTTACTTCCAGCGTAAGGTTTGTTTTTGTTTGCATGCTGTCCCACTTTCATTTATTCAATGAAGGGAGGAGTTCATTTAGAAAGCGCCAGAAATCTGGGACAGCGTCTGTGATCTGACCTCTCCGATAATTGTTAGTTCATTTTTGGCCAGTTTACAGAGTATTAGCTACTCTTTCTTCTGCATTCATTATAATTACCATTCATTTAAGGCAGTGGCGGGTGTGCACATCACCCTTTCCCATTATTTAAATGTCTGTTATTTTTCTGAAAATTATTTGAATCTTCTTCCTTCTTCTCAAGTTCTGTCAAGTGTCTGTTTTAAGGACACTGTCTGTTGTGAAATGAGCCCGACGACGGTAATTGAAATCTACTCAAACATAAATGAATAAAAAAAAAACACTGCCTCTCAATGATAGTTCAGGCAAGCAGAGTTCCCAACATTTATGTCTCGATAAAGGCTCTTCTTGAAGTTGTCATGGTGTCAGATCCTAAGAGGCTTCCCTGGATCAGGGCCTGAGCTGCGGAAGGCTCGTTGGGAAGACAGGGGATGCTGAAAATGGGCAAGTTTACTCTTTTTCGCCTCTGTTGATGAAGAGGCAGGTGGTCGAAAATAACTGCCATTATTTTGCTTCCTTGTCTTAAGTTAAGACCTTCTCCATCGTCCGTCTCCAGCCCCCGCCAGTTACAGGAAGGCGAAAGTGAAAGTAACCGGAAGCATCATCATTCGATGCACTGGAGAAGCGGCACACGGGTGTGCAAAATGCTCCCAATAATCCGAAGACTTGTCGCTCTGACTCTGACCTTCTGCATCGACTTTGCCATTTTTTACTCGTCGGGTTTCGCGCCGGCTCGCAGCGCGTCCCGGCGGCTGGCGCGCCGCTGGGGCTGCGCGGCTCTCCGCGGCTCCGCGGCCGCACTCTCTCTGCTCTCCTTCGGGGAAACCCGAGCGGTGTACGTCCGTTTCTTGGTCGTGCACATCGTCCTACCCGCCGCGATCGAGACCGGGAACTGGGTCCTGTACAGCGAAGAGAGCCGCTGTGCTCTCCTGCCGGATGGACGCTGCTGGCTGCTGGCCGCCGGAGCGGCGTTGGCCGCGGCACTCTTCTGGGAAACTATCTTTCCGGCCACCGACGACTCGGCCGCGGGGAAAGAGGCCAAGCAGAAAGCGGGGATGCTGTTTCTCCGAGTCGTCTGGCTGTACAAACCCGAATACCTAGCGATGGTCGGGGGCTTCTTGTTTCTGGCTCTGGCTGTTATTTGTGAGTATTCTGCTGCTGAGATCTCACCTGTGTGATTTACCGTTTCGTATATTCCGTATGCTACTTTCATACATATTCTCTCTGCCATCATGGATTGTGCAAGTAACCAACTAATCAACCAATCAACCAATCAACCAACCATAGATAAGAAGACAAGATGCCAGATCGCCATTGGGAAATTCGAATGTAGCACAGTAGCACAGGCAAGAGGATGGGTAACAAAAAAGACATTAAAAGGACAGAGACAATGCATTTAAATTGAAAAAAGCAAAAAGCAAATCCTCCTGGGTGTTCACCTGAAATGTAAACTGGGTTGGACTCAGCCGTGCTTCGCGGGAAAGGTTGGAAGTTCTGTCAGTTGAGGCCGGAGGTTTTTTGGTGTCCAGGGAGCAAAACACAAGAGCTTTCACGGCCCTGTGGAAGCCTCAGCCATTATTTGTTGAAGTGGCCCAGAGCATACTGGAGGTGGATGACCCTGAGCAAGTGTTGGGAGAGGGTGGTCCTTCCATGCTAACATCACTGGAGATCTTCGAAGCAGCAGAGCCAGTGATCAATGGATATCTCATCTAATGCTACAAAAGCTTTAGTTCAAAACGTTACCAGTTTCGACACTTCGTGTACTTTTCAGGACACCATAGCGCTTTTACAGTCATTTCCATCACCACATGTTTTTTCTGAAGAATTACATTTTGATATGATTAAAATGAAATCACAAAATGAGCCACAAATCGATAAATAAACAAATAAAATGTAACATTGAATAAATAGGCCAAGAGCCACTTTTGCTAAAAATCTGTTTCACAATCACCCCTCATCGGGTTGTGGCATCCTTCTGTTCTTAGGTGAAACGTTCATTCCCTTCTACACCGGGAAGATCATTGATACCCTGCGTGACCATCACCAGACGGATGAGTTCTTCTCGGCGCTCCTCCTCATGGCACTTTATTCTCTGGGCAGGTAAGAACGTAATGCTCCCCACTGACAAGCGCTCTCCCAGAGCCCCGGCATAACTCACAGCAGTCTCTGCGTTCTTTGTTTCACTATTTTCCACAAGTCAAGCAAAATATCTGTTGATCACAAACCTACCTGCTAAATTGCTTGAAATGGATTTAAAAAAAAGACTACTTTGACAACATTTTTTGATCGCCCCGCAAAACGATCGGGATAAAAAGAACAGCAGAAAGAGAATGTGATTTTCACGAAACAAGCTCTTTCTCTGATTGTACAGTTCCGTGGGTAGCGGCTGCAGAGGGGGACTCTTCCTTTGTGCCATCAGCTCCTTCACGTGCAGAGCCAAAGTCAACCTGTTCAAAGCCTTTACCAAACAAGAAATCGGGTTCTTTGAGACAACAAAGAAAGGTAGCTGATATTTCACTTTTGCTTTGGTGCCCGTGAATTGCTCGTAGCAGCGTCGGCTCAATCTGATCACCCATTCCACCGGCAAATGTTAACTTTAAGAACAATGAACAAGAACAAAGAAGACCAAACTTTTTTCTTTTTGACAGTTTTTACCCTGTCCCTCTCATTTTCTGATATTTTCTAACTGCTACAGCTGCTCTCGATCATGAACGGAAATTTATATTGAATTGAAATGTTTTTTTTAAATTCCAAATGATCCAAGGTGAAGTCATTTCAGGCTGGAATTGTTCTAAATTCCTGCTTATTTTGGTGTCTGTAGGGTTATTTTAAATCTTCTTCTTCTTTTCCTTTCGGCTTTTTCCTTTTCAGGGGTCGCCACAGCGAATAAATATCCTCCATCTAACCCTATTCTCTGGATCCTCCTCTCTCACACCAACTACCTTTATATCTTCTCTCACTACGTCCATAAATCTTCTCTTCGGTCTTCCTCTAGACCACCTGCCTGGCGTCTCCCATTCCAGCATCCGTCTACCAATATAGTCCCTATCCCTCCTCTGTACATGGCCGAACCATCTCAGTCTGGCTCCTCTGACCTTCTCTCCAAAACATCTAACATGGACCCCGATGGACTCATTTCTGATCCTATCCATAGGGTTATTTTAAATTATTACATTAATTCTGTCACTGTTAAATAGAGATGGTTTAGTATTTCAACAAAGACAGCTTACTTTTCGAGTCATACAAGTGACATGACAGGAAATATATATCTATATCTATATAGATATAGATATTTATATTCGATACACTTTATATATTTTCTGTGAAGGTGAACTCACATTAAGGCTGACTGAAGACACCAAACTGATGGGAGAAACGGTGTGCCTGAAAGTGAACGTTCTGCTGAGAACGCTCATCAGGACCCTGGGAATGATCTACTTGTTGATGAATCTGTCGTGGAAGCTCACATTCCTGGTGCTGATGGAGACGCCTGTCACTGGTCTCATACAGAACATCTACAACACGCACTATCAGGTTTGAGTAACGCGCCGCCCCCCGTTGGCATTGACTGATGTGTGTCTGGTGAACTTAATATTCAAGTCATACACTTGCACGATTTGGATGAAATTGGGCAAAAATCAAACTGGCGCTGTGATTCACAGACATGCATACATTCCATGACAGATGGATTTGCAGAGATGATCAGGTCAGCAGATGTGTGATTTTGACATGAGATACTGTGAATCTCTGCTTGGGGATCCAATGCTCTTTTGTGATGCAGTGATGGCGATGTTTAAAATAGTATGTGCGATGGAGCGCCCCGGTCGTCACATCGTCCATCTTTCCTTGAAACTTTCCTCAGTGGTTGCACCGAGCGACGCAGACCACCGTGGCTGCGGCAAATGAGGCAGCGAGTGAGTCCGTGTCTGGTATTCATTTGGTCCGGAGCTTCAACGCAGAGAAACACGAGGCTCGCCGATTCGACGGCCTTCTGATGAACACACACAAACTCAAGACCCGCCGGGACATGGTCAGGGCTTTCTATCTGCTCGCACTGAAGGTGAGACCCACACATTTTGTCTTTTGCGCTGTGTATGTTTTTACTGAGCAGTATTTATGTGTGTTTCTAGCTCACAAGTGTGGGCATGCAGGTCCTCATGCTGTTTTACGGACACCTGTTCATCCAGAGAGGGCAGATGACCACAGGCAACCTGGTGTCCTTCATCCTCTGCCAGTCAGATCTTGGACACAACATCATGGTATTGGCAAAACGTGGAATTGTTAATGTGATACTGATGTAATCCTAATGCTGCTTTGGTCAAGACCGTGTTTATGAAGTACATCAACGTTTTCGCAAGATGTAGGATGGCGCTTTCCCCACTGTCAGCTGTGCAAAACAGCTCCAACATCGAGAACAGTTTTCTTCATGTATTTTGCAGTATTAATTTCAGGTAATATTGGGTTTGCAATTTGTAATGACGCTACTCTAACAGCTTAGTAGACCGAACGATTGTGTGACGTTCCTCGTTCTTGTGTCTATGGACTCGATGTTATAAAGTCATAGACCGTCCATAGTGAGCGATTCACACGCAAATAAATGTAGTTCAACAGGAACGTGTCCATGCTATCAGAGTGGACCGTGTCAGTCGGTGGAAATGGTAAATTATTGTAGGATGCAGATGATTTAAAGTCATAATTATTGACCCTGTGTGTTTACTTTGAATACGACAAGCTGAGTTCTTACAAAGATCAAAAAATATCAAGCCACCATGTACAGCAACGGGTATTCTGACTATCTTTTCAGACCTTGACCAGTGTCTTTGGCCAGATGGTGAACTCTGTGGTTGCTGCCAGTAAAGTGTTTGAGTACATGGACCGAGAACCTCAGGTTAGCACAGATGGAACCCTCAGGCCGGATCAGCTTACGGGAAACGTCAGCCTGCGCCATCTTAGGTTCGCTTACCCTTCGCATCCCCAAAAAACAGTGCTTAAGGTGAGACTTGAACGCCAGGTCGCTTTTTGATTCTGACCAGGTAGGAGGGAATCCACCCAGGTGTCCCGTCGCTAAATGAATCTGCTGCCACTGTTCCTCCATGTCTCAGGACTTTTCCATGGAACTGAAGCCAGGCCAGATGACGGCACTCGTGGGTCCATCAGGCGAGGGGAAGAGCACCTGTATGAGTCTGCTTAAGCGGTTTTACGAGCCACAGGATGGGGAAATTCTGCTGGATGACGTGCCGCTGAACTCCTACGAGCACCATTTTCTCCACGAGAAGGTGATGTCCAGCTGGAAACCACATCTCTACCTCAGGGCATTTGCGCTTTTTTTTTTTTTTTCTCTCGAGACAATGGACACGGCCACTTTATTAGCAATGTTACCATGACCCTGCCACACCTGATCGGGTGAACGCTTTTTGGACTCTCTGCTCCCAGATCTAAACCCAAGCAAAGCTAGCGACTGCAATAGGAGTCGCTAAAATGTCTGCTAATGCCATGGAGGTCGTCCTTTAGCCCGGTCCTTTCCGCAGCACATCTCATTGTACTGTCCGGTTTCGTATCGCCCGTGTCATAGTTCCATAAACATGAATAGCGATGATATCTCAGCTCGAATTTCTTGTAGAAACCGTTCTTATTCCTCCAGTCAAGCTGATGAGGATGTGTTTGACAGATTGCCTTCGTGAGTCAGGAGCCTGTGCTGTTCTCCGGCTCCATCAGAGACAATATCGCCTATGGCCTAGCTGAATGCTCCCTGGACAAAGTCGAGGAAGCGGCGCGTAAAGCAGATGCCCACTGGTTCATCCAGAAGATGGAGAAAGGCTACGACACAGGTGAGGCGTTTGAAGTTCTCCAGCGTATCGTCCAGCGGATGAGTTCTGCTCTGACTGAATGGTGTTGGTTCACGTCTCAGAGGTGGGTGAACGTGGAGGAAAGTTATCCAAGAGCGAGAGGCAGCAGATTGCCATTGCCCGAGCCCTGGTCAGAGATCCCAAGGTCCTCATCCTGGATGAAATAACTAGCTCTTTGGACCCGGAGAGTGAAAATAAGGTATGTTTCGTGCGTATCGCGCAGTCTGACTTCAGAGGTTTCCAGACCAAATTTTATTGGAGCGCAAAACTACACACAGGTGTTTTTTCGTAAATGCTAACTGCTGTGATATCTCATGAGAAGTTCACCTCACGCCTTAAACACAGACAGGGGTTCTCATTCAACGCTCATATTGCCGCCTGTGGTGCACAGGTTCTGCAGGCCCTGGCTTGCTGTCACGAGCAGGCGCTGCTGGTGATCGCTCACAGGCTGAAGACCATCGAGAGGGCGGATCAGATCATCGTGATCGGCGACGGCAGAGTTCAGGAGCAGGGCACTCACGGTGAGCTGATGGACATGAAGGGGAAGTACTACAAGCTGCATGAGGAGCTCTTCACAGAGGAATATTTACCGGAGTGAAAGGCTGCCGTCACTGCGCTTCGTACTTTCCGTGAACCGCTCTCTGTCGTCAGCATGGGTGCTTCCAGAAGAACGGCCTCTGAAGACATTCAGATGGCCTCGATGGTGAAACTTTTTATTAAAGTTTTCAAACATGCAGCTTAGACCAGCCAAAGTCACAGCAGACGCTGCAGATACTGTTGATAAAATGCATTTCTCATGCAAAGTGAAAGGCTTTCGTTTTCATTAAGCTGGGGAAAAACAACATTCTTTTCTGCTGACCGTAAACCTGTTCTGTTTGATCGTGGAATAATAACAACTCGAATCGCCGAAAATCGCTATCAAAAAAATGTTAGGTTACAAATTACCGCGTTCCTGTGCTTGAAACCTGCTAACTGGTTAAGTTAATCCACTCATTTGAGACCATAAAGTACTCCAGATTGGGGATAGCAAAGGTCGTGTTACACATCCTTGCCTTTATCAACTTATAAAGACATAATCTTGCACAAAGAAAAATGATTAACACACTGTTCCTGGTAACTGTCTGTTCTGTATTTGAGTTATGTACTTAAAAATCTAAATAAAGAAACCTGTGTTTTTTAACTTAACTCTGGCTTAAAGAATATGAAAGCAATGAAGAAAAGTTGTCGCGCTCTCATACTGGGCCTGTGTCGGCACGAATAGGTGCGACTGGTTTTATTGTTTGAGATCACCCTGGAAAGTCCCTGGCAAGCCCCTGGTTTCACTCCACTTATCTTTGTTTGCCGTATGGCAGCATTTATTCCGTGAAGGCATGAACCCTGGCCCGCTCCCTCTGTGTACAAAAAATGCACCTCTATTTAGACAAACAGCACAACGCCATTTTGTCCAGACTTCGATGGACTCTCAAAATGGAGGCCAAAATTGCACTGTCACGACTTTGAAAGAGGAAAATTTAGGAAAAGCCTGAGCAGACAACTCGATGAAATCGGCTACACTTATGGAAGGAGATGTTTCTGGACGATTATTTCCTCATCACACATTTCTGCATCTTAATGGAAAACACGGGGTTGATGACAATACAGCGAATGCAATCATTTACTCAGGTTTACTTTCAGGAAAGTATTCTATCAACACTGGCTGAGACAAAGTTTACTAAAGGTTTGAAACAAAAAATCCGCACACCCAAGAGTGCTCCAAAAAATGAAGATGATTAATTTTACATACAGTACAGACATTTTTTTTATAGCGAGCGAGTTTTGCTCTTCCTCAGTTTTGTGCAGATTCTTACCAAAATGTTTTTGTAAAATTCATGCTATCAAAACATTTGCTGTACTTTATGTAAAATAAATTATCTTCATTTTTGGAGCACTCTTGGTGTGCGGATTTTTTTTTCAAACCTTTATTCAGTCGATACTTTTGATCCAGCACCCACCCCTAACTGGGCAGCAGATGTATGTGTTTTTCTTTTTCAAACTCTAAGACAAAGCTTAAACACGATTAGGTTTAAAAATAATTGGGTAATATTGATCGGACATTTTATTAAATGGCTGGTTCTGGTGACTTCAACTGCAAGGATAACAAGTAGGATTCAAAGATATAATTACTAAATGTAACTCCATACATGCGATGCCTTCAAAGTCCCTCAGTGACAAGCGACATCAAGTTGATTTTAGATAGTTTGTTATGTATCAACAAACCTGCCTGGTCGAGAGCAAATCCCCTTCCCTGCAATCGGAAGAAAACACTTTATTCTACTTCTGCGTAATACTGTTAAATTAAGATGTCATTTGGAAAAAGAGGAAGAAATTAAAAAGTTGCGATCTGCTCCCTCCCTCCCCCCTGACAATCTTGGACGTGGGTTCATTTGTGGTGCGATGACTCAGCTGTGCGAGTTCCTCGCTTGCTACCAGAAACCGAACACCCGGGAGAACCTGAAGGGCAAAACAGCAAAATGAAAGTAAAAGCACCAAATGCTGCTGCCATTTTAGGTTGATCCACCTAAAATGGGCCCCATCATGTTGACACATGAGATACTGAAGGCAGCATGGGCACCTCGGCGGGGCCAATGGAGAATCCGCACCGATCACGGGCTGGAGAAGAGGAATGGCCTCTGCAACACGAGTGGTGTCTCATCTGCATCCATCTTTCATGAAAACTAGGTCCATCTGTGTTTTGTTTTTGCCAAAGCGATTCTGCACCAGACTGGAAGGTCCCGTCTCCTCTTTCTTTCCCTTTCAGTTTTCTGCTTGCCAGATTCAGCTCGATCCAGGGCAATGGCTGAACTCTTTGGACTCATTTTCGTGTTTGCAGCCATATTTGATCCGTCTGAGACATTGCATCGAAGTGTAATCACAAAATATTAATACACAAATAAGAAAATCCATCTTTGGATTCGACTCTTGCGAATCAGGCGCTCCCAAAGTGGAGGTCGAGACCCGTTGAAGGGTTCTTAACACAAACATTTGCCTTGTAACGCTTGGCTCGCGGTAAAGCACGCGGAGGAGCGATGCTGCTCCGAGCAGAAACGTGAGCAGCAGCTCCAGGTCCACATGTCATCTTACTGCTTGACAGCTGAGATGCTTTGTAAAAAGTCCAACCAGAAAAAATATCTGGTCCACATACTGCAGACAGCGGGTTTGGGCATGTTTATCATCCTTTTTCACTTGCACAGCACTTTGAAGGAAGTTGCTCCAGAAATATATTTATTGTTATTCATATTGTTATCCAGGTGTATTCTGAAATCCCCTGACTTCCCCTGGGGAGAATAAAACAGAGACTATTTTGAGTCAGAATCAGAATAATTTATTGATCCCCAAAGGGGAAAATGGCTTTTTGTTGAAAGCAGCTCCTGCTCCCAGAGTAAAGTGGAGAAGAATCAAAATACAACTTGATATAAAAATAAAGAATAAGATAGCAAAAAATAAAGATAAAATAAAAACCAGTAAAGAGCAGAAGAAAGAAATAAAATATGAAAAAAGTTAAAGGTATGTAAAAATACGTGTATTTTTACAAGTACATGTAAATGATTACGAGCTTATCTTAAATATGCAAAGGAATGTAACGTCCGATAAATGGCTGGCCCAAATATCTTTATTTCTTTTCCTGCTTGGCTTTAGGGTGGCGTGACAGCACCGCGCCTGGTTATATTCGGCAATTACTGGCACCAACCATGTGATTTCCCGTAAATGCTGAGCTAAAGAAAGGCTGTCTCTGCGAGGCTGTTGGAAAGTACCTCTGCCTGCAGAGGCGGTGGTCAGTTTGCAAGGTGGAGTACAAGTGTCAGCGCGGAATGCTTGTTTTTCTTTCGATTTATCGATTGATTGATTTTTCAAACAACATTGTCAAAATCAGCTCATCCTGAAAGTTGACCAGAATTTTGAAATATCAAAAAAAGTTGAAAAAATTGGACCCGACGTCATAGAACGCCTTTAATATTTATGTGCTTTTAACCATTCAGTCAGTATTAGATTATTTGACTTCTTTGTAGCGTATATGAATATACTGCATGTGTTTTGGGACTAGAGAGAGCGAGAGACGCAGAAAGTTGAGTTGAGCTGCTGTTGCTTAATTGTGCCATATTTCTCATAATCGTTCTGATAAAAATAAGGTTTGTTCAACCACAACTCGTCATCGTTGAGCACGTCCGTTCGGACATTACAATTCATCTCAAAAACACATCAATTTTCTAGTCTTCAAAAATAATTGATATCTATTTGATAACTTCACAATGGACTGCCACCGGCTCAGAGACATGTGCCACAAAGAGCGCAAAGTGTCCTGGCGGGGTTCTTCGGCCTTTTCCATGGAGCTGAAAGCTCAGGCCGCCTCATTTGCTGGATCTTTGACGCCCTCGCGTGGCGAGAAATGTGAAGTGACTGGTTTCTGGCGGCGCTGGTGTCGGAGATGAGCTGAGATCATCGAACTTTTGAAGCATCGTGAAAGAAACACGCAGTCTCTTCGTTTATCTCGCTGTCTTCACTTTGTCTTGTTTGGAAAAGTAAACATGTCATCATTTCAGACAAATACACTTGTTTTGCTGTCGGTTTTTCTGCATATTGTATCTCCTTGGCAAATTTGATGATTCAAGGTTTTTTTAGTGGGTTGAAGAAGAGGAAAAAGAAGGGAAACTCCGCAGTGAAAGACTTGATATATCAGCGATGTGTTAACAGTTTAGTAGAACTGTCCGACAAGGGCATTGGGAGCGTCTTGCTCACGGACACCATGATTTCATTGTGTGTGAATTAGTTGATTAATGAGGAAACAGATGATTGCCTGGAAAACATTATTCCAAGTTATTTAATTATTCCATCATTCTGCAATGCATTATTTGTCCAGTCTGGGTGAAAAATAGGGGTAAAGGTGGGGATATACTAATAGTACTACAGATGAAATGACAAAAATTTCATTTTGAATCTGGAGAACTCTACAGCTGACATCGTGATGGCCGCACACAGGGCTGTATGGTGTAGAACTGCATGTGAAGTTTACCTAAATTCACCATAATTTGTTCAGTTTTCAGAAGTGTTGTAATGTTTCTTGAATATTCTGAATTCTATCACTGAATATTCAGTAGTAACCCGGTGAATTTTCGAAATACTCCCAATGGATTTGCACTTGACACGAGTAAGTTGTTGGCTTTTCCCTTCAGGGGTCCCCACAGCGAATCAACCTTCTCCATCTAGCCCTATTCTCTGTATCCTCCTCTTTCACGCCAACTTACTTCATATCCTCTCTAACAACCTCCATACATCTTCTCTTCGGACTTCCTCTAGACCGGAGATCGTATCCATCCTCGTCACTCCCAAAGAGAACCTCAACATCTTCATCTCTGCTACCTCCAGCTCTGCCTCCTGTCTTTTCTTCAGTGCCACTGTCTCCAAACCATACAGCATCGCTGGTCTCACTGTCTCGCTGTCTTCTACACCTTTCCTTTCATTCCGGCTGATAGTCTTCTATCTCATAGTACCTCTGAAACTTTCTCCACCCATTCCAACCTGCTTGAACCCATTTCTTAACTTCTTTTTGACACTCTCCGCTGCTCTGGACTGTTGACCCGAAGTACTTGAAATCCTCCTACTTCTTGATTTGCACTCCCTGCAGCCTCACACATATGTTCTGTCTTGGTGTTGAGGTTAAAAATACTCACACTTAATCATGTGTGTCTTTCCATCCGGATGGTCAACATCAAACACAACTTGAATGATAGTCCTTTTTCTGATTGACGAACTTGGGACTCAATCTGTCATTTTCAGCACTCATGCGATGATTTGCAGTTACCATTAATGTCCACTAGATGGCAATGCATCATAAATTTTGACAACAACCCCGCGGGCCTTTGCCTGAGCGACCAAACGGCGCGCACAAAAAAAAACAGGCGCGTCACCTTTTAACCCGGAGGGAGAGAATCAATATTTCCTTTATGTTTAAGAAAATAAATACATTCATGATCCACTCTTCTGCATGGTTTATGGCTCATTGGGGCGGTTGAAGTTTGTAAAGCCAATTTTCATTTGGACGTGAAGTTCTGATAATCCGTTGAAACAAAAGATATGTTTTTCATTTAGTTGTTGTTTGTGATATTATTTATTCATTTATTTAGGAAGTTCCACCACACGTAGAAGAGACTGAAAGCCACAATGTTGATTTCATCCTCTCAACATCGATACTAAACATCAATACTCAGCTTTTCCTTACACAATAGATAAATACCATCATTAGGGAATTCTATTATACATATATAATTAGAATTAAAATATAAATCATACTTAGATTATATCTAATGAGGTATAAAGACATTTTTTTTAATTCCCTTTATTTTTTAAATTATTAATTGTATTAATTAATTTTACTCGAAGATATTATTCCACTTCACCTTAAAAGTCCAAACATTGACACAACTGAACAACTTCAATACTCAATCAAGGGAAAATTGCATTGTTATATCTGACTTTGAATTAATGGACTTTCTTTCAGAGGAAACAGCATGTTCACTTAAACATGGTTATCTTTATAAGGACTTGACCTGCATTCCAGTTACTTCCCTGGATTCTCTCTCCATTTTTTTTAAATTTGGATTTTCATCTTCACACACTTCATGATATGGAACAGATTAAACATCCTGCTGTTTTTATTGTGCAAAAGTATCAGATACCACATAAACATCTTGCAGAAAATTAATTAAAAAATTTCCTCTTCAGTTCCAGGGCTGCTCTTTTAGGCTTTAATGACATTATCTTGCAACCAGTTTCGGTAGTCCGGGCCTCTCAGTGGTTCTTTGTTGATTGTGTGGACAAGCAGGCGGTGGCGGGGGGTCGTCTTACACACCTGAGCCTGGTAATAATGTTGATGAAAACACACACACACACAAACTACTGTTCATCTGTTACTCTTGTAATTGTCATGTTGTTTCACTTTCCTGTATTTTTCCTCTATTTTCTGCCTGAGACGATGAGATGTTTGCTTGCCTTAACCTTTTCAAGGCGCAAAGAGAAGAAACTTCCAAAATGTTTTCAGCATTGGAACAAACATGAGTATTTTTATGTCCTCCATGATTGAAATTTGTGGATGATAAAAAAGTAATTCTTTTTGAATCACCGCATTTGTTTCAATGGATTATTTTGAAGTAGGAAAGTATCACCCAAGGCTCAAATCATTTTTAACAACATTGATTGGGTCAAAATCAGCTCTTCCTGAAAATTGACCAGAATATTTAAATATCAAAAAAGTTGAAGAAATGGGATCTGATGTTTCAATAATAGAAAAACCTTTAAAATTGATGTTGTTTTACCATTCAGAAAAGATCTGATTATTTGACTTCTTGTACCTTAAATAAACCTATATTACAAAAACACATCCATTTTCTAAAGTTTTCAAAAATAATTTAAATAAATATATCTTCACAATGGACTGCCACTGGCTCAGAAACATATGCCACAAAAGAGATTACTCACTGGATTAGGAAGCGTGGCTAATCTTATTTAATCGCATTTCATGTCAGTGATCATCTGTACCTTCATTCACAGTTTCCCGTGAAGATGCCTGTTCGCTGGATCGGGCTAGTGTGAAAACCTGAACACTTGAGAGGTAAATAAAAAATGATAAAGAGGCAAAAATGACACACCAGTCATCTTTGCTCACACTTGTAGTCTGCATTCTCTCTTCTCAGCTAGAGGAGAAAGTCCACCTCTATTCAGATGGAAATCAGTCACCTTGTAGTCGCTGTTCCCTTTGCAAGAACATAATGACATGTCCCCACCCAGGTTTGCACATTTACAACTTATTTTGCATGACTGCATAATTAGGCAGCTGTTATTTTTGTCCAGAAGCCACATTCTCATGTCTCTGTTGTTGGTTGGTCCTCAAAATGAAGCTGAAGAGAAGCAGAAAACCTTATGTACGGAATACAACGGTTACACCACATTTTTCCAGTGTGTATATAAACACATGATGATTCACTTTACATAATTTGCAATATACATGTGCAGGTATGTGTGTGCACGGACATATTTACATATTCAGAGAGAGAGAGTGAGAGAGGTGTCTGTGGTGTGTAGGTGACAATATCCGGTTTATAGATCAAATGATAACAATTGAATAGATTTGACTATTGCTCAAAACAATGTCAACCATTTTTATGGCAGTCTTTTTTTTTTTTCGAGCCCCAAAACAGAAGTGTGAGAGTTACATAATTCATAATGTCTAGCTGCAGTATTTTTTGATCATATGTTACAAGCTACAACTTGTCATTTTGTTCCCACATGCATGGAAAAGAATTATGATAGAAGTTTGTGTAGTTTTGTAAATCTGCAGAACCAAAAGTTTTTCAGTTTTCAGTTAGTTTCTTACAGCTGATGTTTTTTTTCATGCAGGTTATCTATTTTTTTATTGCTCCACGGGTATTTGAAGAAAAAAATAAATTCAAACACCTTGCCGATGAAGAACATTTTTGACAGACTCTTTTTGAAAAGTGGAAAAATATTTACCTTTTATTTTAGTGACTCATCACACAAATAAAATTATTCCGTATTTCGGGTGCAAAAAGTGTTATCGAGATCAATCAACTCAACTCAAACTTTGCAGGCTCTCTCAACATTTACTTGTACAAGTTGTCAAAAGGCCCATGGTTGCTAAGTGAGGCGTGTCAAACACAAAAGGTAGGAGACAGAATGGACTGAGGCAGACAAGCGGGTTTGTTATTTATTATATAAGGTTGCTGGCGAGTAGTGGGTAGCTAGGAGATCTGAAAGTGAACCTCCAGGGAAAAAGGAAGAAAGATAATGTGAATTGTTTGAGCTTTATTGAGTACTGATTTTCCCTGTGCTCAGGAGACGTGAGATGATTTTGTGACAACATAAGGATTTGGCAGACGATTGTGGTCTGATGTGATAAGGAAACCCGATGGCCCAATTTCACCCTCAATGATATTTGGCTTCTTAGGAAAGATATTCTAACAGTCAATTGATCACTTGAAAAGAAAAAAAATTGCATATCCTTATCATGGAAAGCTTTAAGAGCTCATATGGGACATTTTGATTATACTAACTCTAGCTTATTATGCCAAGACCAAATGTGACACACGGAATATTTTATCGGAAAAAAGTCCCAGAAAATCTTTCAGATGCCAACTGTTTGTGCATTTACCCACCCCCCTCCATTTCAAAATTGTATTTATCCCCTAACAAACCAACAAATCGGCATGCTTAAGGAATTTTGGTTGAAACGACAGTGTTTCTTTCAAAATATTTTCCAGAGGATCTTCTTCCAGAAAACGTGTGAAGGGGATCTTTAAAGACTCTCCGTGCAACATCCCATCATGGACTGAGTTGATCTCTGGGAATTGAGGAATAGGAACAAGGTGTCGTAGGAGAGGGAGTTCCATGGCAACTGTCTCCCAACAGACTATCATCATGTGACACCGATGTAGTCAAGCAGAGAATGACACAGAGAGGGAGAAAGGGGAGGAGAGTGTGTTAGAGAGATAGTCAGGGAAAAAGATTGAGAGTGGGAGAGGGGGAAGGCCACAGTACTATTATGATGAGTCAGAGGAGGGTGATTCTGACGTAACTCGCCAACCCCTCCCACCCCCAAATTCAATGCCTACATGGCGTTTCCTGGATATTCAGGCCAGAGCTGACCATTGTAATCAGGACTCCTCCACTAGATAATAAAGCAACACAGACCACCATGTCGTGCATTTCACATTCACATGTATCCAGTAATGATGTGGCATCTCTGACTCACAATACCTTTGGCCTTTCACTTTATCTGTTTTTTTACATGCTCACTGGGTAGGCCAAATTGAACAGCAAAATGACAGGAACACAAAAAACAGACAGAGCAAAAAATCAAAAATAAGGCACACTTCAGCTGGCAAAATGATTAACACATTTATTTGCATTTTTGACAATCACAATCTTATTCCCTTAATAAGGAGCCACTGATTGCAAGTATCATGAATTGATGATTCACAAATAAAAATGCACAAAAGAATAGTTCTATACATTGTTGTTTGAAAAAAATATAGTGAAACATATAGCAAGGAAATAAGTAAGACACAGATAAACAGGTCTGGAGTCAGGTAAATTGGACAAGGTCCCTGGAAAGAAGGAATTCCACATGAAAAATGTATCTTTTGTTGTATTTAGTACACGAATGTTGTCATATTTTAGATAGATGGATAGAAAGATAGATGTTCAACCTCCGGCATACTTAGTAGTGCCCACTCATGATAGTTGCGCATGCGCACTGCCTTCGCGTCGCAACACATCTCCCAACAGCGTGTCCAACCGTCCTTTGCAGAAAATGGGATATTTGCCTTAGTTTTTCAAACTTAGTTAACAAACTCGCTGGAAAGGATTTAAAACGACATCGAACGAACGACGCAGCGGCAATATTGGATTACGGCGCAATCGACTTTTACAAAAATGCATTTTTCGCCACGTGACCAAGCTCGGCCAATCGGATCGGGCCAAAAATCCAGCGGAAAGTATTCCCTTTGTTCGGAAATTTCGCCAACTTTACCCCCAAATTCGCGCCTAAATGCTACTTACGCTGCGGCGGGCGCCTTTGGACGTGTTTTGCAGCCCGAAAAATGCTCGATTTGGGGACGTTTTATTTTTTTTTCTTCTTGTAGCGGGTTTCCCAGAATGCCACGTGTTCACGTTTCGCTGCTAAGCTGTGGGGCTCGCAGTGTTCGTCACATGACTCCCCTCCCCCACCCGCGGCTCAGAATGGGAGACGAAGGCGGACATGTTGAGGGAAATGTGTTGGTTAAAAAGTATCAAGGTGGAAGACAAGAAGAATAATTGAAGACGAGTTTCGCAATAGCCGTGGATTTACGAGTCGCCATTTGTATTACTTATTCAAGGTTTTGTCACACTTTGGACATTTCACCTTTAACAAAAACCACTTTCTTTTTTTTTAAGTATATTGTTCATTTTTTTATCGTAAAAAGTCATTAATTGTTAGGGTTTCGAAATGGTGTTAATGCGTCCGAGGACCTAATTTTACTTTTAGCCGTTTTTGAATGACATTGTAGGCAATTTGTAACCTTGGTGTGGGGGATGGGCGCATGTGGTTAGGTAACCATTTTGCGTGGTTGTTTTTGTGTGGGTAAGTTTTAATACAAAAGGCTACCTGGAAAATTAAGCTGTAGAGGGTCGATTTTGTGACTAAAATACTTCGTTGTCGTTAACTAGGTAAAGGTAATTTGTTATTTGTAATTTCTAAATTCAACTAATCCGTTGAAGGTTTATTTTGTCGATGGACTATTAGTGTTTTCTCAATCTTTTGTCTCTGAAAACGTTGCATTAAGAGGAAAATTGTCCTTATGTGGTCATAAGCCTACGCGGAAAATTGCTGTGTCATCGCGTGGACTTAACTCCCTGTGATCTCTGCTTCTTTTGTTAGCGTGAACCTTGATTGCATCTTCGCTATTTACAATGCTGGTAAACTGAAAGGTCTGAATTCTCCACTAGTACTTTACTTTGCAGGCCTTCTGGTGTGGTGGTTATTACTTCACGTCTTATGTTGCACATTTTGGATTCCGGTCATTTACTCGATTTGTCAGCGACTGAAAACAACGTTTTGTGGGGTTTTCGTTCTTGCTATAGCGACACAAGAGCAAGTTATTGGTGATGAAAGTTTGGCATCGTCGCACTTAAAGATGGCGACCGGCGCCTAAGACACAAATGCGGATCTACTGTTAGGCAGAGAGGGCGTCCGGCGCGGCTCTTGGTGGACGCGCGTGATACGACTGAGGAACCAATCGGCTTTTTCGTATGTGCCACCAAAGCGCGCGGTGCGAAGTTATTGACCAATCAGCATCGTTGTCGTACCTACGTTGACGTAATGTAATGTGAGAGGAGGTGCTGGTGTAGATTGTGCCCCCGCTATTTTGCATGGGAGGGGAGATGTTATATCGGGCTGAAAAGATTGGTTTTATTTTGCAAAACACGTCTGTTTAGCCCTTTTTTTTTTTAAATGTTCCCCGAAGAACCGCACATTTCCGGTTTCTGTTGTTCCAAGCTAGTCGCCCGGGGAGCCTTAAGGGTGTAGGGGTGTGGTAATATTGACGGACGGCGCAAGTAGCGAATCGCGACGAAGAGGGCGTGGACATGGCTCGGATTTCTGTCCAATGGGGCCAATGATGTGTGTATATAAAGACGGGTGTAGTCGCATCGTCGCCATTTCAACGAAGCAGTAAAGGGGAGTTCTCCGCGGCGGTGAGTGAAGAGAGCGGAGAGACGAACATATCGGGATCCTGGCTTCGCTTTAGCTTTAAACGTAATCCGGATCCATCCTGATGGATATGGCCGTTAACCCGCTCATTGACAGGTATCTAATGGTAAAACTGACTCTCAGCTTTCCATCCGAGGGAATATTGCAACCGTTTTTCCATGTTTATTTTAAAAATTAGTAGGTCACCGCAATACGGCCGAATCGTGGGATTTCGATTCTGCAAAGAAAGGGTGGAGCATTATTCGTCGTGATTAGAAATGGAATTCGCTTAGGTCTAAACAAAATAAATGTTGGCGGTAACCAGCTGCGACTGTTGTTCGCGCTACGCCGGCGCCATCTTCGGACCGCCTATGCCTTTGGCCGCTCTCAGTCGCTGCCTGGCAGTTGGTGCTAGCCTTGCTAGCATTAGCTTCCCCCGTAACCCCACTGAGTAGCTTGGCGCACCTAGATGGCGATGTCAGTGCTTTGGAAAATCCTTCAACACACGCTACCCTCCTTCTAGTATCGGTTACCGGTGGCTGACAGTGTCCGAGGGCGTTAAACGTAAACAACCCGCCTGTCTCGTTAAAGAGAAGTTGGCTGCGGGTTGTTTCCCCCTATTTCGCCGGTTTGTTTTTGTAGCCATGTGACGGGCACGGTAGGTTATGGTCACCGATGTGATGACTTTGCATTACAGCACCAGTCTGAGGCTGACGTTTATATTAGTTACTATTTATTAATTGCCATTAATCATCAGTTAGAAATAGGACAGGGAAATCCGAGGTAGCGGGTAGTCTTCGCATGGGGTCCTGCTTGACATTTTGCTTTCATTTGCCTCTAGTAAAAAGTAACTCAGCCTAAGAACAAAAAATATTCCCAAATCAAGTAATTGTAAAAGTATTGATTTTTTTTTTTTGTTTAGGTTCCTTTTCAAGTAACACCTTTTTGTTAACCCAATTTACACACAAACACCTTGTTTTTGTTTAGTGTTGTTGTTGTATCTGATTACTTACAAAATAAAGTACACTAACTGTCAAAATATGTTTCCGAAGGTTGTATCATTCAAAACTGCTACTATAAATGCAATTAGTTTGTTACTTTCTTGAAATGCCCCAAAATTTACAATTTCACTTCGTATGCCTTTGCAGAATGCATTAAAGCTTAATGCCTTAGTGGGTGGTTGTTTCAGTCAGCTCTCCTATTGGAGCATAAATTCTCAAATGTGATGTTGACAACATTTACACCATCATTGGACCGATCTGCAAAAAATGTTTTAAGTTTAAATATTTGTGCAATTAGATGTCTTAATTGTGATATGTATGTATGTATGTACGTACCTATATGTATACAGGTACACTAAATCAAGATTTAAGCTTAAACCCGAGAGATGTCAACTTTATGATTGAGCTTCCTTTTAACGGCAACGCACAATGGTACACGCACAAGTCTGACCAAACTATGCACTCCATCTATGGCTGCTTTAGCGGTGTAACTGTTGAGTGAAACTGGAACCAAGATTCAGAAATATTGCCTCTCTCACAGGCTAAGAATAAATTTGTTCCATATTTTACATGTGATCTGTTCTGAGCCACTCGATATTTCTACAATGCCACCACAACGTGTGTTGTTTGGAACTACATTCCTATTTGACATTTACATAAAATGTTCACAGTACGGAGGCGCTGTAGTGAGAATAGTGAGTCAGGGTGACAGTATTGGCTCTGCACACAAAGTCACTGCGGATTTAATTCTTAGCTCTATGAAATGGCACATAAGAAGGGGCGTTTGAAGAACACGCTTCAAGATAACCAGTGAACTCACACTCCCGAGTTAGCTTTTTTAAAAGTGGGCGGCAGCTTTGGACTCCTCCCTCTGTGGGTTAGTTTTGAGCCTCGTGGAAAAGCGCCTACAAAGCTGCAATGTGAATTATCCGCGACCATTCGGATGTGTTAAAGGTGGCAGGATCAAAATGTCATAAGCTCGACAACCTTGTAGAGTGTCCGGTTGTACACAAGATCGGGACCAATATAAGGTCTGGAGGAAATCCGTAGAATAGTCCAGTCATTACTGTAACATGGCAGCTGAAACTCCACCCACAGTCCTTGAAGAATTTCCATTGGGAATGGGGGCGGGTTTCTTTCTGCTCTCAGACCTGGGAGGAAGTGGCAGTCGCATCTGGTATCATGGGCTGTGCAACAGCAGTAGTATAGCTCAAGTCGAAAGACCCGTGTGAACTCACCTAAAGGATGTGTGATAAAAAACACTATCAGTGATGATAGAAAGTGTAGAATTGAGTGTACTGAAATACTGCCAGAATAGCAATGTTTGCCCTCAGTTAAAGGTACTGGAATGATACGATTCAAAAGAGTTTGACTGCATTATGCAGTGAAATTCTATC
The DNA here is from genome assembly GCA_901007705.1 of Fistularia tabacaria. Classification (NCBI taxonomy): domain Eukaryota; kingdom Metazoa; phylum Chordata; class Actinopteri; order Syngnathiformes; family Fistulariidae; genus Fistularia; species Fistularia tabacaria. The sequence goes on from CAAKHD010007224.1 coordinate 33,267, forward strand.
ACTATTGGTTTCATTTTGATGTTGACAATTATAACATGATTTTCACAGCATAAATCATGTCGCCCCTTCACAATTTTTAATCAAATAACATAATTTACACTTGTTTAAAATGATTAAGCATTTGGGTAATACAGAAAAATCTGCCACTCTATAGTCAGTTGTGGTTGGCCCTAAAAAGGTACTAATTACTGTTTCACAACAACGAGAGACTGGATCTAATTTTTCATCATGTGTCGGCTTTGACCTCATCCTTAAAATCTATTGGGCTTTGAACTATGTACTCTGCAGCTCCCATCTAGGGCTTGATGTTGGCATAATGGGCGTCACAACGATGGACCATGGTTCTGGCCCAGCAGGAAAGCGAATCCGGAAACCATCTCTGCTTTATGAGGGCTTCGAGAGTCCCGGGCTGCCTCCCATCAGTCATATAACCCCTTCAGGACCCCCACAGCCCCCCGTGAAGGACCCCAATCGCCAGGGCAAGATGACGAACCAACTGCAGTTTCTACAGAAAGTCCTACTCAAGTCCTTGTGGAGGCACCATTTCGCCTGGCCCTTTCATGAGCCTGTTGACGCAGTCAAGCTGAATTTGCCCGTGAGTGAATGCTGTCATGAGTACAGTTCAAACAAAATTTTTACCTACTCAAAGGCTAGTGACTCGAGGCGTATGAAATTCTAAATTAGCCAGTATTACCAACTGTTTTCTGATGTGTCAATCAAACGTGTTTGTCTCCCACAAGGACTACCACAAGATCATCAAGAATCCCATGGACATGGGGACTATCAAGAGGAGGCTTGAGAATAACTACTATCGTAGTGCAAGCGAATGCATGCAAGACTTCAACACCATGTTTACAAATTGCTACATTTATAACAAGGTAAATTCAGACACACCTGGGGTGGGAATCACTTTGGACATCATTTTCAATAGTCAGGAATGTATACATTGTTTTTTGTTCATTTTATTTATAGAACTACATTTACTTACATCAAAAATGTTGACGCTAAAAAAATACAGGGTGGGAAATTGTACTGAAATTTTGACTTCAGCCAGGACATTACAAGAGGAATTTTGTTCCTTTGGTGTTGACTTGTCAACCCTTTTTTTTTTCTCGCAGCCAACAGATGACATTGTTCTGATGGCACAGTCTTTGGAAAAAGCATTTCTGCAGAAAGTGGCTCAGATGCCCCAGGAGGAAGAGGAGCTACCACCGCCACCTCCCCGGAGTAAAACAATCAAGCTCAGCAAAAAAGGCAGAGGTGCAGCTAAGAACTAGCATACACATGATAAATGTGCAAAATGGATAAAATGTGATAACCGTTTTTTCCCTTTTTAATTTTCTGTCCTCTTGATTCATCAGTCTCCGGTGGAGTGACAACAGCCCATCAAGTTCCAGCAGTCTCACAGTCCGCGTATTCACCGCCCACTCCAGAGACCCCAGACTCGTACCTTTGTACGCCTCCACAGACACTTATGACCAAGAGTCTACCTGTGACCCTGACAAATGAAAATAGCATCCCTACCATGACAAGTCTTCCTCCCACGCAGCCGACTGCAAAGGTAATGGGTGACTATTAAGACATATGTGAAACAAAGAGAGAAAGAGAATTCTGAAATCTTTTTTCCTTTTACAGAAAAAGGGCGTCAAGAGAAAGGCGGACACAACCACTCCAACCACCGTCGCCATGCCTATCATGAGCACGATGGCTGTCAGTGGCCTTGGTCTTGGGATGGGTGGGGGGGGACACAACTCGCCTCTCACCCTCACTTCTCTGGGGGTGGACCACAGCTCTGGGCTGGGTCTGAATCCCGGCCTCAGCATCAGCCAAGGGATGGCCATGGGCATGGGCCGTGGAGCAATGATGATGAGCGGAAAATCAGCGGGGAATTGCAGAAGAGGAGTGAGTGGGCGGCCCATCAAGCCACCAAAGAAGGATTTACCAGACTCCATCATACCACCACCAGTCCGCCGCAGCAAGCTGTCACCCCAGCTGCGCTACTGCAATGGGGTCCTGAAGGAGCTGCTGTCCAAGAAGCACGCGGCGTATGCCTGGCCGTTCTACAAACCGGTCGATGCCTCGTCACTCGGTCTCCACGACTACCATGACATTATCAAGCAACCTATGGACCTCAGTACCATCAAGGTACACAAATGTATTAACACTTAAAATTTTGGAGAAAATGTCGCAAGATCCTCTTGTCATCTTGTTGCTGTGGGTGGCAGCAATTGAAAATGTAGAGGTTACTAACGCAATCATACACGCCTGGAGATAAAGATCTGTTGAGCTGAGCTCCTTTTACTCAGCACTGTTTCACTAACGTCCCTGCCGTGTCCTCAGCTGAAGATGGACAACCGGGAGTATCAGGACTCCCAACAGGTTTCCGCAGATGTCAGACTGATGTTCTCCAACTGCTACAAATACAACCCCCCAGATCACGATGTGGTTGCCATGGCACGAAAACTCCAGGTAGAACTTTTCATCAACCCCCTCTCCGTTGTCTGAAGTACCGGAACCGTCATCCCCTTATTTTTCAAATGCATTGTTCATCCCTTTTCTTTTCAACAGGATGTCTTCGAGTTCTGCTTCGCTAAAATGCCAGATGAGCCTCCGGCGCCCCCAAGCTCCTCATCTTCCTCCTCTTCCTCCTCCTCATCCTCCGAGAGTGAACTTAGCAGCGAGAGTGAGGAGAGTGAGAGTAGCCCCAGCTCCGACTCCGAGGAGGAGAGGGCCAACCGCTTGGCTGAGCTGCAGGAACAGGTGTTGACCTTTGGAAAGCACGTTTTTAATTTGGCCACAATTGAACACAGTCAACACAGGCATGTGTTTGAAGCTGATCTGGGAGTTTTAAAAATTTCTGACACATTTTCCTTCCTGTTCACGTTCAGCTCAAAGCAGTACATGAGCAGCTTACTGCTCTCTCCCAAGGGCCTATTGTAAAACCCAAAAAAAAGAAAGAGAAGAAAGACAAGAAGAAGAAGAAAAGGGTTGAAAAGGAGAAGCACCGGAAAGTCGAAGAAGATTTGACCCCAATCAGGCCGCCGAAACCCCCCAAAGTAGCCAAAACGGCTAAAGCCAAGAGCAACCGCGGGATGGCTGTTCCTGTGATGCCAATGAAAAAGGCCCAAAGCAAGAAAAACAACAAGAGCAAGTGAGTAGTGATGCTCGGTTGACATTAAATAAAAGACAATTAATAAGAAAAAATAGCGTGTTATCAAAATTCTGAATTGCACATATGAAAATCTTCATTAAGGCACTCTAAAATGATACATTTCTTTTCAAAATGCATACATCTCCTTCACGATTCCACCACCTTTTCTCCTTGGCCTAACATCAGATCCAAAAAGGGAGGCATGATGTTCAACATGCCCCAGAGCGTCCCCGAGCCCGTAGTGCCTCACTTCGACTCTGACGAGGAAGAGGAGACCGCACCCATGTCATATGACGAGAAACGCCAGCTCAGCCTGGATATCAACAAGCTCCCGGGTGAGAAGCTGGGCCGCGTCGTCTACATCATTCAGTCACGTGAACCCTCGCTCCGGGACACCAACCCTGAGGAGATTGAGATTGACTTTGAGACATTGAAGCCGTCGACCCTACGGGAGTTGGAGAGATATGTCATGACGTGCCTGAGGAAGAAGCCCCGGAAACCATATGGTGAGGAGGGGGAGCTGACGACGATGTGATTGTAGTGTTGATGTAGCCCTTGGCGCGGGACACATCCGATTCATGTACCGCCTCCGTTTACCAGCAGCCAACAAGAATACTGCGGGCAAATCCCGAGAAGAACTGGCTCTGGAGAAACAGATGGAGCTGGAGAGGAGGCTGATGGATGTCAGCGGACAGCTCAACTCTGGGAAGAAGCCAGTTAAAGCCAAACGTAAGTCCTCATCAACTTTGCCTGTTCGAGCTGTGATGCTGTCATTACTGTTTGATTTTCACCCCGCTGCTTCAGCAGTCTTAAAAGTGATAGTTTGAAAGAAAGCTTCTTGTCGTTTGTTTTGTCCTATGCAGCAGAGAAGCCGGCGCAAGAGGCTCACACTCAGCCGTCACGCCTGAGTGCCAGCAGCTCCTCCTCCGACTCCTCATCCTCGTCTTCATCCTCCTCGTCCTCTGACACAAGCGACTCAGACTCCGGCTGAGAGGCAGAATGTTTCAATGCAAAAAGAAAAAAGAAAAAAAAGGGGCATGTTGTTTAACAGATCCCCTGGGCTGTGTCGCCTCCCACCAAGTGGACTGAACTGCAGTGATGCTACTGACAACAGGCGCCGCACGGTGGAACACACCGACCCGACGCCTGAGATGGAGCTCCCCTCATGCTCTGCTCGCTCCGCCATTCTCGCAACAAACTTGGGGAAGCTGGAGAGGAGGCGACCTGCGTCAAGGCTGGAGAGGCTGGCTGTCTGTCTGTCTGTCGTGCCGCGCGAGGGACGCTCCATCTCCTTCAGAGATAGGAGTGGAGCGATGTGTTGTGTGGAGGGATATGGGTGCTAGAGCCAGAATGATTTCTGGAGATGACTTCCCTTCTCACCGTGCTCCCTTTCCTTATGATGTATAGATCCCATGTACAGTTATATAATTATCTAATTTTCTTTTATAAAGAAGCATTTTATGGAGGTAATTTATTCCCTTATTCTGGGAAAGATGCGTAGGTGAAGCTGTTTTAGTTTTTTCATTTTTTTTTTTCTTGGGTGGCAAAAGTGTGTGTGTGTGTGTGTGTGTGTGTGTGTGTGTGTGTGTGTGTGTGTGTGTGTGTGTGTGTGTGTGTGTGTGTGTGTGTGTGTGTGTGTGTGTGTGTGTGTGTGTGTGTGTGTGTGTGAGAGAATGTATTGAGTACTGTTTGCATGCGCGAGTGCAAGTTCGGCCACCACAAGCGCAGCCTTGTGAAGTTCCTCCCAGTTTTGACGCAGGCGTTGAATATCAGTCTGCACTCCGAAGCACCTTGGTTCAGTAGATACAGAATGCATGCGATACAGAGGAGCTGACAAACTACTACTACTCTTCCCGCATCCTTGTGTACTCGTGTATTTCTTCAAAAGCCACTGTACAGAAATGTGACCCATTTTGTTCATATTTCTCATTTTTTCTGTTCCCATATTTGCTGTCTGCCCCCCTTTCAATTTCTCTGTAAGCGTTTTTTTTTTTTTTTTTCCCTTCGTGACCAATCTGCTAATAAATTGTGAGGACATTTCCTGTCCGCTCTCCTCCACCCAAAACATTCTTTGGATTTATTTGTGTATTTTACTCAAGTTACAAATATTCAAGGCTTTCATTTTTCTCCTTCAGCCCTGGAGGGGGCGTCAATACTATCATCACCCCAAAACTTTCAAACTTTGTCGTAAAACAATTTGGCCTTTGGTTTTAATGGCAGCTGACAGGTTCATTGTGACGTTTTTTTTCTTGTTCTTCCGAAATGAGCAAGTAACTTATTTGTGTGAGTTTGAGTCCACTCTTGTTCTTATCAGTCGTCTAAAAACTGGTGAGGTTTTGTTTGTAAACCGATGAAAATTCGTGTTTTCAACCAGTTTGCCAAAAGATGGTCTACAGTAATATGCACTGCTTGTTCTGGTGGTACTACTAAGTAGTTGAAGGAGTTTTAGACAAGTTTTAGACATTTTATGTTGGCTGGATTATTCTTTTTTTTTTCTGTTTGGCTTGAGCTTTGGATAATGTATTTTTAAATATAATTTATTTAGGAGGATTGTGAGTGGAGATAATTTTCAATTATGGAAGTAATCAAAATCAATTTTTTTTATATATTTAGCACAAGTTAACTATCAGAATTGTAGAAGTGTTTCTACTTTACAATCTGACACATCTCAGCATGACTTTTCCCCACCCAGCCTCTGTTGTTTTTTTTTGCCATGTCACCCGTTTGTTGTAGGCAGTTTTTTTGTCCTGCTGTTCAAAGTTAAATACTTATCTGGTTTGTCAGAAATCTAAATCCTCTGTACTTGACTCCAACATTTAATCTGAACAAGTGTACATAAATAAACAGAAAATGTTAAACTTTTGAGCACGCTGCCTTTTAACCTAATTTATTTAGTAAATGGGGATATCCGAATATATGTTTCCGGATACGAGAAAATGATTTGGGTCTTAGTGCCACCTGCTGGTAATCATCAATAGGATTTCCAAAACAATACTGAAAGTATAACGACAAAAACTTGTCGAGCATCATTTCATAAAATCGTCACACACAAGAAATTCCCGCAAAAGACAATTATTATTAAAATCTCCATGAGTTAAATTTGTAAATATGAATTATATTTTTAGGAGACATGTGACATTTACCCAAATGAATGCATATATAGATCAATATCAAAGTTGATGAAATATCACGATATTGGTGAAATGATTTACATTTTGTAAAAAAAAAAGGCGCATTTATGATTTTTTGCAGATAGATAGAAATATCAAACCAGAAGGGCAAACAGGCTATCTTTTTCCAGTATCGACAGTCCTTTCCTCTCGACGTCATTGAGCAGATGCCGGTCTTTTGCGCCATCAGGCGGGTAAATTACAAACTACAACAACATGAAAACTCATCATGGCCGCCGCCATGAGGCTCGTATCAAGGTTGGCGGTGGTCACAGGTAACTTTGTTCTTTGTACAAGAAATAGACTCATGCTTTTGTTTCATTTGTTCTTGGGAGAGTTGATGAGTTTTCCGATATTGATCAGTAGGATCAGTTGCTTTCTGCATTTTTATTGCTAATAATATTCTTGTCCAGTCAGCGTTTGCCTCCACATCCCACTGGAGGTGGAGCTGACAAACGCAAATGTGTGAACGTACTTGGTCTATGAAGTTGATTCTGATTCTGTTTGATAAATTTTGTTGCAATTACAATTTTTCTTCTTTTTTTGGCAAACCATTTAGCCAGAGATCACAGGTCAGACCAAGAGCTGACTGATGACACTGCAGGACTCCGGTTTAAATAAATACTGTGATTAAGTATATCATGTCAACTGAACATGTGGCCAGTGGGCCAGACATTTCAACCCTTTTCCTCTTTCCAACCCGATGTCTCTTTATGTGAAATCTTTAAAAAGATTAAATTTTTGCCTTGCCTGGAAATCAGTTTGAAATACATTTGTCCAAATGTTAAACATTTTATCTGAATTATGGAGACAGGTAAAAGTTCACGTTTCAAAATGTGTAGAAACTAAAACAAAAAACACAAGGGTGAAAAGGATTCAGATGACAAGAATATACCAGAGAGAAACTCCCAGTAAAAAGACGAGTAATAAGTAAAAAAAATTGACTTTAAGAGCCAGAACTGGAAAAATAATAGCCACTGGTTTGGATATTTTTGTTTACAGGTGGAGCTTCACTATCTTTACTAGTAATGGTTTTCCATGAAGACATATCTTGCAGATGACATTTCAACTCATGCTCTTCTGGTCCCTCTCAGGCGGGGGCAGTGGTATTGGACGGGCGGTATGCCAGCGTTTTGCCTCCGAGGGTGCCGCTGTGGTGGTTGCCGACATCAACGAGGAGTCAGCCAATGAGACCCTTAGGAACCTCGAGAAGGGCCCGAGAGGCCAGGGACACATGGTGGCTGCTGTGGACGTTACCTCCAAAGACAGCGTCAAAAAGTTGATTGCTGACATACAGGTGTGTTACAGGTGTGAAGACGAAAAATGGGAACAAACTGTGGTGCGCTCATTTTCGGGGATGCTTATCGTCTGCAGGTACACTACTTCCAGCCGCCGTCTGTGTGCGTGAATGCAGCAGGAATCACACAGGACGACTTCCTGCTCAACATGGAGGAGGATCACTTTGACAGAGTCCTCCGGGTCAACCTGAAGGTAACGGCTGACCTCGGGCCGATGGTTCTGTTCATTGTTTAGTCATGACGCACCTGCTTTGTAAGCACATCATAAATTGCTGCAACAAGAACCTCAGATCCATCTCTCATCCAACCCAAAATCTGATTGAGACAGGTTTTTATCTGGAACCTGATTTGGTTGTTGTAATGCTGTAGCGTAGGTCGCCTACCAAAAAGGACTCAGAGTGTCATCATGTGGCTGCTTTGGTGTGGAAACATTAATCAACTCCTTTGCAGGATTTAAGGCCCCACCTGGCCACACCACGTTCAATATTTATGTAGGTTCTTGTTGGTCAATTTAGCAGTGAAGATTAAAAACAACATTATAAATCTCACCCTGAAATTATCAGTGCACTGTTGAAGAAAACTTGTGATTAAAAATGTAACGATCCTTATCTTTGGACTCCTAAAAATAACCCCTCCTTGGAGGGAAGTCTTTCATTTTGTTTCCTCCTGTGTTGCTGCAGGGTTCCTTCCTGGTCACCCAGGCCGTTGCTCAGGCTCTGCGGACCTGCGGAGCTCCCAAGGGATCTATCATTAACGTGGGCAGCATCGTGGGCAAGGCAAGACAGCGCACTCACCTGCCATCTGGTTATTTAGAAAATGACGTTTAAAAGAGAAAAAAATAGTTAATAGGTCAGTGCCATTCAAAACTGAACCGTATAGCTCTCCTGTGTTTTGGGAGTCATCGTTTGGTACTTATTAAAGCAGCATCACCTTTTCAGCATTAACAAATATTATATTTGATTGTTTTACTTTTCCTTTATATTTTAATGCTGTCAATTATTCCACACATCAAGGTTGTTATAAAAGTTCTCTGCTGACAGATTCCAGTCGTCCACCCGTTGACTGTTATTTCCTTTTTGTTCAATGTCAGTAGGTCGGAAACATCGGTCAAGCAAATTATGCTGCCTCCAAAGCTGGAGTGGAGGGTTTAACCAGGACGGCAGCCAAAGAACTCAGCAGGTTAAAGGATGTGACCCGAATAACCCCCCCAGAGGACCAGTTCATTTTTGCTTTTAGATAAATGGTAACTTTTCTGCCCATTTTTACGGCCTCCAGGTTTGGGATTCGGTGCAACTGTGTGCTGCCAGGTTTTATATCGACTCCAATGACGGACAAAGTGCCAGAGAAGGTCATAGACAAGGTACAGACACACACAAAATTGGGGAGGGGGGCCATTCATTTCCATGAAAAGCTGCTTGGTATCTTTGCAAATACAAAGATAACAGAAATAGGCTTCCATGCCGAGACTACCAGGTTGTTGTTTCAAACGAGCAAAACCACATTATTTAGATGTATCGAACCTTACCCTCTCAGTGTTATTGTGACATGTGCGAGTGATATTTTCCCATTATTTTTGTTAAATGTTTGGCTTATTGTCATGGCAACAACTCGTCAACATGCTGGCATTTGCTGGTTAGCGACATAACACAAATGTGAAAAAAGATTGTTAGACATTTACTTTTGGCTGACTTTTCTTTAATCCTGACGTTTCATCAAGCTGTGACATTTTTCACAGCCTGTGGATTTGAAGAGGTTTTGCCTTTTGAGTTTATTCTTTACAGAAACAGACTCAGCCTGATCACAGTGGTAACCAGGTACAGTCTAGATTTTAATACATATTTTTAAGAGAATTATTAATACAACAATTCTAGAGGTGAGGGTCCCCTTATGTTCTATAACCATGAGTCTAACATTTATGTTCCTCATCGCGGATCAGGAAACAATGGACAGGTCTATTCACTGAGGTCCAGTTCTTCTGATGACAGTTTTCTTCCAACAGTCTGGGAGGAACATGTGTCAGACAGCTTGTTGATCTTTGAAACAGCCCGTGTGTGACGATCATCAAGGGTAAAGATGCAAGACTTGATCCGTGCCAGCTTTCAAAAGCCTCCAATGTCCATATCCCCATGAGCGGAAGTGGAAATACTTGCTTTATGACGGAAACTATGCGGTTGTGCCTAAAGCTGTGTATTTTTTGTAAGCTGGATTCCTTCCCATTTTATTGTATTTAGTTTGTGCCTCCTTGGTCTCCCCTGATGGGGATTTTGTTGTTGTTTTCGATACCAGTCATGACAGCAGCGTCACTTTGGACCTGCAAAATGTACAGAATAGCCTCTGGCATTTTTTTTAGCGGAATGACTCTTGCATTATCACTGGATAAGGTTTTATTTCACGTTCTAAAAGCTTCATTGGAGTCCCATGATGCATCGGATCCTGCAAAAAATATCCAAACTAAATGTGCAGAGATTGAGAAGGCGTTGCGTCAAATCCATAACCAACTTCTTTATTATGTATCCATGGACAGGAAAACAAGCAACCTTCTGTTGCTAACTTCCGGGTTAGTTCTTGGCTGCTTCAACTGAAACAATTCAAGTGATTTTACGTCTCTTAAACTATAGGAATATCACATCCAAGTGAATATAGTCGGAATCGTTAAAATTTGTCATTGTTATGCCTTTAAAATAGATAAAACAACCCCCTATTTTGATTTTGTATCTCCCTTAATGCATTTCAAGGGAACTTTTGGCAAATTCCGTCACATTAGTAATGCCAAACTTGCCATGTTGAAAACCGAGGAATCTCACAACAGTGTCAACTAAGTCAGGTCGCTGCTGTGCAGCTTGGTGAGGTTATTGGGGCTCAGTGAGTCTAAACCTATCTCACCCTGCATGGAACAGCCTGCCATTTGCATTTATGAACAACTGTAAAAATCATGCTGACCCAAAAAGATTACTTGTCATTTTAGACATACCATCGGCTTAGAATGACTACTTTGGGGGTGATTTCTTACAAATTGTTACATGATTTTAAAGCGCTGAAACATGGTCTTTTGAGAGTTTCTCATAGCTCTAATTTCAACAGAGTGGATGCATGGAGGATTTACCATGCTCTTTCTGTCATCAAGCACAGAATTTTTTTTTTTACTTCTCTGTGTAGTTATCAAAGCCTGCTATATGAGTATATGTCAGTTGACGAATGAAATATTAATCAAGAGAACATATGGAACATATGAACATTGATTTCAAACTGGGCAACAAAAAAAAAAAAAAAATGTAAGTAAAGTCACTACTCTCATATTTTCTCATTCGTACAGCACTTTAATGGCCAGTGCTCTATTATTTTATTTAATAGTATAATTCATTGTTATTGTTATTGTTGAAGTTAAAAACACTTTAGGCTGTTTATTGCAATTATAATTAATTAAAAAGGTTTTTGGAAATCATTTTCATTTTAAAGCACTTTAAATCTACGACTATCATAAGGAGACAATACAACAAATCGTGCAGAGTAATATTTCAAGCCTCTTAAAAATGCCCTGTCTTAAAATAGGACCAGAACCTCTAAGAATCTTCCATTCGCAGTAAAATCGCAAGACTGAGAATGGAGAGAAACAGCGCCATCGTGTGTATATTGAAGAAGGAACGTCAACCGAGTGACATTTGGAGGACGAAACAAGACTCTTTCTAACGAGATAACATAACAGAAACGAGTTTTTATTAAAAAAATGTGTTTTACTTTTAGAAATTGTAAAAATAATACTTCTCCTTTCACGATCGGATTTCTCTGTTGAAATGTTTTCCCCCGAAACATGAAACACAAACAAACAAACATATTGACCTCGGCTTTAGGGCGTGTTGTGGCTCTGGTCCACAAAGCGGACATAGAGAACTTTAGACGTTGCATTGAGAGCGCTGATGATACACTCGTGGGCGAGACGGCGAGAAATCCAGCGCTGCTAATTCCCAGATTAGCCACTGGCTACTGTCATTTTTAAATCTTTTTTACTTTGGACATGTCATTGCAACCACATACATGAAGTGTAAGTGTATATTTTTGTGAGATCTCTTTTCCAAATAAAGTTGAACTATTATTGAAAGTAAATGATTTGGGCATGGTAGCTATCCGAACATTGCTGAGCATGTTTTTCTGCTAACCAGAATCTCAAGAGGCGGCAGGGTGAAAATATGCGGGTGGAAATAATTTTAACTCGTCTTTAAACTCTCAACTGGCCAACGAAAATAAAGTTTTGCTAAAAGTGACCTTTAGAAATCCCTTTAGCCTGGTGAGAACAACTTTTACTAAATAAATAATGTTTATACATTATTAATCCCTTATGGGGAAATTCATCCTCTGCATTTAACCCATCATGGATGAACCATGAGCAGTTGGCATGTCATCGTTAGTTAGTTAGTTAGAGCAGTTAGTCTCTTGCTCAACAATACTTCAACACACTAATCGAACCAGGAAGGTCCAGTTCCAAAGACGATCGCTCTCCTTCCTGCGCCACGCTGCCCCTAACCGTTTCCAGGTTATCCATAGAAAGAGCAATGAAGAGCTCACGGTCTAGCCGTTGGCTCAGCTAGCTTTGTTTGATGGCTCTCAAATTTGTAAAAGCAAACAAATAGAACGGTAGTCTTTCGTGGGCTCTTTCGCCCAAATTGAAAGTTTTCAGTTTATCTTAACTGAGTAGAAACTAAACAATAAATCAAGTTATTAAAAAAACAAAAGGCGTGTCGTGCACGGTTCATCCCGCGAAACTCCACACTTGTAGTTTCTCTGGATGATTATGCTCGCTTCAGAATCTCGGCAAATGATTCTACCGCCATAAATGAGCCATAAATGAGCCATAAATGAGCCATAAATGAGCCATAAATGAGCCATAAATTGACAATTTCTTGCTCTCTGACTCTTACTTGTACTTGATGAAAAGCCCCTGTTTTTATTTTCACCTGATATATTTGTAGATTGATAAATGCAAACAGCTCCTCGGTAGAATCACAGCTATCTACATTTGCCCAGTGGGCTTTACAATGACTTTGTAACAGGTTGGCAGTGCTTTCAATCTGCCTTGGCTGGGAGGTTCCTTGTTCACTTTCCAAAAACAGAAATCATTGGAGATTTTTCTATGTGTACTCATACTTTTGCATAAATATATAGCAGATATCAGGTGTGAGGTCTAACTGGATAGCTCAATGTCACCATCAGCTTAATTGTCAATTTCTCTGTATGTGCTGGACATACAGAGGAATCGAGAAGACGTTTCTCACAATCCCTAGGTGACACGAAATTATTAGTATAGCTCAGTAGGCTAAACTGCTGAGGCTGGTACAGGAGAGTGGTGGTTCTCGCTAAGCAAGCAGGTTTTTGCTCTAAGATTTTTTCTGTATATATGTTTTTGTGTGTACTTATATGTAGAGCTATATTCACCTAAACCTGCGATCTACTTGGACAGCCCTGTAGCTTAGTTTGCTGGTGCTTTGCAAGGACGATGGTTCAAGTCATGATGACGCGCATGGTCTTGGTTGCTTCTTTGTGCTCTGACTCGGTCAGAGCTTGATGTGGTCCTGTCAGCATTTAAACTACAGCTAGGAGGAGTCGGGACGTCTGTAGGTTGGGAGCGTCCCAAAAGTGAGAGTGGAGCAGAGCAGAAGACGGCTAGAGATACCAACCTGTCAGCTCGGCTGGGCCCCAGTGCCAGTAACAATCAACTTTACTGGGAAGGAGTGCCGGGGGGGGCATCTTGGGACCATAAGGGGAGGAAGGAGATGGTGTGGGCAGACCTGGAGGACTGATTGACTGAGCAAATGGGAAAATACACACTACTGTATTAAATAGTAAATGTCAATAGTGGGAAAAAAAGAACTTAGTTTGTGTGATTAACTTTCACATTCCTCCTGTAACCAGAGCTGGCACTGACCGGACTGGAACCATCGCCCTGAAACCTTGACTCATCCATCCCATCATAAAGTCATCCATTAATTGAATAAAATATTGAATTTATCCATTCATTTAACCAAAACAATAATCCATTCATTCAGTGACTCCAACAATATTCCTGCCATACACTGACTAAAACATTAAATTCATCCACGTATTCACGCCATTCTTTGAGTAATTAACAAAGGACATTTGATTCATCCATATATTGACTAAAAAATAATTCATCCATTCATTGACTTTGCAAAATTAGTTTCCACACAGTGCTGTCCACACAATAAGAGTGCAGTCCTTAACCCCAGAAAACCAGCTGGTTCAAAGTCTCACTGCAATGATTCTTGCAATCAAACTGGTTGATGTTCTGTCTGAAATTTCAGTTGAAACCACACTCTCCGTTTCATTGTTTTCCTGCGAAACCCCTCGAGGTCAGATGGCACCGTGGCAACCACTTTAGGTGGTGTACCAAACACCTGCTTGACTAACTGGAAAGCTCAGTAGGTTTAACTGCTGAAAATTTAAAAAGCAAAAAAAAATAAATAAATAAAGTAAATTTAAAAAGTTGTAAAATCATAATAAATAGATTTGAAAGGTGCTTCTCATTAAAAGTCAGATTTTTCACAGATCACGATTGACAACACTGTGGCAGGAACCTTTATCTGGAGAGCAGGTCTCGACCACACTCTTCCAGGAGTAGAATAAAGATATAACACGTAGCCTGTATTCAGCCTCAGCTGACTGGGTCACTCAGTGGGTTGCTGTGGCTGTGGTTCAAGTCCAGCTGGGTGAGAGGATTCCAGTTTCACTTCCCTGATTGCCAAATGCTGGCACAGATTTTCTTTGTATATATTTATGTATGTATATATATACATGATTACCAAGCTTCACCATCACCTGCTTAGCTCAGCTGGTTTCAGTAGTGTGGTCCTTTCAATCTTCCTTGCCAGGGAGGTTCCTGGTTGGGTAGATGGTTCAATTCCCATATTACAAAAGCACCTTGCCAAGTTGCTTTCTGTGAACCTGTGTTTCGGTATAAATATATACACGTAAACCAGCTGTTGATTTCACTAACTGTATAACTCAGCAAGTTAAACTGCAGGGGTTGTGATGGGAGTCAGCTGGTTCAAATCCAGCCCCACATTTGGTATTTTTATGTGCATGTAGAGTTGTGCATACAAAGAGATACACAAGGAAACCACATTTCTCTTTAATTCACGGTATAGCTCAGTGGCTTAAACCTCTGAGGTTGGTATTGTAGTGTGTTCCTCATTTCTTACATTTATGTGTACTTAAATGTAGACCTATATACACTTACACCGGGTCACCCCCCCCCACCCCAGCCGCCCCCCACAGACAGACTGGCTGGCTCAATGGCTTAATGAAGGTACTCTGGTACTCTGTTTGGAAGGGAGATGGTTCAATTCCGGCTTGATAATGAGGTCTATATGTCATAATATATGCTTTTTCTTTAGTAGAAATTGATTTTTGTCTGTGTACTTAAATCTAGAGCTATATAAAAGAAACCCGGATTTCTTCTTAACAGACATGGTGGCCTAGTAGCTTAGTCTGTCGGTGCTATGATGCCAAGGGCAGCAGTTCAATTCCACCCTGGCAACTAGATAGATTTTCCTCAATTTATGCATGTCTGTGTTCTCAAATGTAGAGCTGTATAGAAGAAACCCAAACTGGTTGATGTTCTGTCTGAAATCTCAGTTGAAACCACCCTCTCCGTTTCATTGTTTTCCTGCGAAACCCCCCGAGGTCAGATGGCACCGTGGCAACCACTTTAGCTGGTGTACCAAACACCTGCTCGACTAACTGGAAAGCTCAGTAGGTTTAACTGCTGAACATGTGAAACCAGAGCGCTGGTGCGAGTAGAGCTTAGCAAGCGGGTTTCTGTTTTCAAGATTTCTTATGTATGTATACTAAATGTAGACCTATATACACTTGAACCATATTACTCAAAAACAGACTGGTTGGCTCAGCAGCATAATTCGCTGTTTCTCTATATGCAAGGGTCTTGGTTCAATTCCAGCGTGTTAAGGAAGTCTTTTTGTCTGAATGGCAAAATCTATGTTGCTTTATCCCCCTTTGGATAAACTTCTTTATGTCTGTTGTACTTAAATGTAGAGCTATATAGAAGAAACCCAGATGCTGTCTCAACTAACTAGGTGGCCCAATGGCTTCGGTTGCTGGTGCTGTAATGGCAAGAGCGATGGTTCAATTCCAGCTCGGCCAGACTGCACAAACCAATTTTCCTTAACTTATGCATGTCTGTTTTCTGAAATGTAGAGCTATATAGAAGAAACCCAGATAATTTCTCAACTAACTTGGTGGCCCAGTGGCTTCGGTTGCTGGAGCTGTAATGGCAAGAGCAATGGTTCAATTCCAGCTCGGCCAGACTGCCCAAACCAATTTTCCTTATTTTATGTATGTCTTTTTACTGAAATGTAGAGCTATATAGAAGAAACCAGGATCCTACCTCAACTGACTAGGTGTCTTGATGGATTAGGTCACTAGTACTATGATGGTTAAAGTCCAGCTGGGTCACGCAGGAGCTTTATTTGCCAGACTGCCCAAATCCATTTCCTTAATCTATGCATGTCTTTGTCCTTAAATGTAGAGCCATTTGAAAGAAACCCGGATGTCTCCTTGACTGCCTGGATGGCCTGGCAGCTTTGGTTGCTGGTTCTGTGATCCAGGGATTGTGGTTCAAGTCCTGTTGGTGTGGTTGTTAGAAGATGACGGAAATATGTTCAGGTTGAAAAGTTCACCACTAGAAATCCAGGTTGAGGGCTCTTATTAATTTTTCCGTATGTGTCAAATGTATGCAAACATAATCTCTGAGTTACCCAGTCAGACAAGGACAGGTCCGGTTTACGGGGATATCGGTGGACATCGAGAACATGAGAGTCTTCAGCTTTGACTTGAAGAATCAACAGAGTGAAAAGTAGTGAAATCATAATAAATAGTTTGGAAAGTTACTTTTCATCAAAAATCTGATTTTTCACAGATCACGATTGACAACACTGTGGCAGGAACCTTAACCTGGAGAGCAGGTCTTCACCACACTCTTACAGGAGTAGAATAAAGATATAACACGTAGCCTGTATTCATCCTCAGATGACTGGGTCACTCAGTGGGTTAAACTGCAGTCGGAGAGCTGCGGTTCAAGTCCAGCTGGGTGAGAGGATTCCAGTTTCACTTCCCTGATTGCCAAATGCTGGCACAGATTTTCTTTGTATGTATTTATGTATGTATGTATATATACATGATGACCAAACCTCACCATCACCTGCTTAGCTCAACTGGTTTCAGTAGTGTGGTCCTTTCAATCTTCCTTGCCTGGGAGGTTCCTGGTTGGGGAGATGGTTCAATTTCAGCTTGATAAGGAGGTCTATTTGTCAGAATGCCATAATCTATGCTTTTTCCTTAGTATAAATTGATGTCTGTCTGTGTCCTTAAATGTAGAGCCATATAGAAGAAACCCGGATTTCTTCCCAACTGGCTTGGTGGTCCAGTGGCTTAG
This sequence comes from Fistularia tabacaria, assembly GCA_901007705.1. Lineage (NCBI taxonomy): Eukaryota > Metazoa > Chordata > Actinopteri > Syngnathiformes > Fistulariidae > Fistularia > Fistularia tabacaria. The sequence goes on from CAAKHD010007224.1 coordinate 50,349, forward strand.
GTCGCTGGTGCTGTGATGGCAAGGCCAGCAGTTCAATTCCACCTTGGCAAATAGATAAGATAATTAGATAAGATTTTCCTCAATTTATGTCTGTCTGTGTCCTTAAATGTAGAGCCATATAGAAGAAACCCGGATTTCTTCCCAACTGGCTTGGTGGTCCAGTGGCTTAGGTCGCTGGTGCTGTGATGGCAAGGCCAGCAGTTCAATTCCACCTTGGCAAATAGATAAGATTTTCCTCAATTTATGCACGTCTGTGTCCTTAAATGTAGAGCCATATAGAAGAAACCCGGATTTCTTCCCAACAGGCTTGGTGGTCCAGTGGCTTAGTCCGTTGGTGCTATGATGGCAAGGCCAGGAGTTCAATTCCACCTTGGCTCATAGGTTTTCCTCAATTTATGCATGTCTGTGCCCTTAAATGTAGAGCCATATAGAAGAAACCCGGATATCTTCTCAACTGACTGGGTGGTCCAGTGGCTTAGGTCGCTGGTGCTATGATCCACAGGCTAGCGGTTCAAATCCAGTTGGTTGAGGAGTCAGGATACCTGGAGGTTGGGAGTGTCCGAGGAGAAGAGGACCACAGCGCACGGAAGGGTGAGTATCAAAAATTCCGTCGGGGAGGGTGAATGTGAATATGAATATGTCCACTGGGGTAGGGGGGCCAGGAGGGAAAGGGACAGAAAGAGAGACTGACAAACCTCACTGTGAAGGGTACAAAACACAAAGTAAAAAAACAAAAAAAAAAGAAGCTTTTTTTATGCATAAATTATTGATTTTTTTAAAAACTTTTTGTCTTTTCA
>CAAKHD010007225.1:0-18323 GCA_901007705.1 Fistularia tabacaria
ACTACTGCTCTGTAAAACTGTCACTATAAAGACTGAGGAAAAAAAAATAAAATCTTTTTTTTTTTTTTTTTTAAGTAATACAGCTGTTTTGTCTCCGTGTTCCTCGGGGTTCTCCGGGTTCCTCCCGCGGTCCAATTTCATTGGAGTCCCAAACTATGGCTCGCGGGCCACATACGGCCCATTGGGCTTTATAATTCGGCCCATTGAACTTGTCTAAATTTTAATATTAAATGAAATAACATGATCAGACCTCAATCATCTGGTATTTTCCCTGCAATGCCTGCGTTCCCCCACCAGATAGCACACTTGACACGCATTGGCTCTTGTCTGGTGGGTTTATTCCCTCGGTCCCACGCTTGTCCCTCCGAAGCCTTCCGTAAAAACGAGTGGAGCGAGGAGAAGAAAGGTGGACGGTGAGAGCCGAGCGTTCAACGCAGAGTGAACGACAGAATGTCCGATTGTGGTTTTGAATGCAACATCAGCCGTCACTTTGCTACAAAACATGCTAACGACACTAGCAAACAGTCGACGCAAGAACGGGCGGCTACCACTCAGAGGTCGGCGACGAATTTACGGACTCAGCGGAAAAAAAATAAATGTCGCCGACAAACTCCGATTCAAGAATCAAGGCAAGTTTTTTCTTGGCATTTAAATTAGCAAAGGCTAGCAAGCCTTTCTTCGAAGGTGAATTTTTGAAAGAATGTACGATAGAAACGATGGATGTGTCCAGAGAGCAAGAGCAAGGTTTTACATGTCATATATAGTAGTTTACACAGACGGTACATACCTCTGCTCGTGGTCCTACGTGCTCCAGATGCAGGAATAACGCCAGGTGTAAATCAGAAGATCTTGAAAGGATTTGGAAAAGGCGTGTGGAAAGCTATCATCTCACACCTGCTCACAGCTAGAAACTAGTTTTTAGTCTCAGACTGAGGCTTTGCTATTTGCAACTACAACTAGTTTCTGTCAGCAGTTTTTCCTCCCAGCATGCAATGTTTTCCCTGCAGAGCCTCTGCTAGTTCACGCCATCCCTTCTCCCTCTCCACTCGGCGGTGATACGTCAAGAAGGTCCACGTGGTCCGACAAACGTCTGCGCTCTGGTGGCCGCTTGTCCACCAGGTTTTCCCGTTTGGTCGGAGCTCATCCTGGTCGGTGATGGTGTTCCGCAGTGACGTGCGGTGGGTGAGGTTCATGACTGGTGAGGCACTGACTTCATCACAATCACAGTCAGTGGCTCCCGGCAGCCGTTTTATGATCGCCTCGCACAAAAAACTAACACATGGCAAAAATGTTTCAAAATGTTAATATCGATGTACAGAGAGACAGCAATGTGGTCTTAGTGCATAGCATGCTAGCAGTTAGCCGCCATTGTGCCATCCACAGTGAGGCTCAACAGTCCACTGCCTCTCTGCACGTCCCTTCTCAGTATTTAATTGTGAAAATCCAGCGATTCTGAATGAAAAAACAATCTAAAACTGGTGAGGTAAAAAAAAAAAAACCTTTATCGTGTAAATCACTGATAAATACAACTATTTAATTCTAATTTTACACTTTTTCATTGGCAAGTGAGGCCCGGCCTCTCCCTGCCTCCCATGACTGCACGTCACTGGTGTTACATCACCATGAGAAAGAACCGAAAGACCTGCCATAATATCAAGATTAGCATCTTACACTTAGCCGCGGAGCGCGCTAACTCCAGTAAAACTCCTCAAACTTCCTTCTGACTTCCAGTTCAATGAAAATGCTTCGATGTGAGCGCGGCTTAGGGAGAAGGTCTGTGTGTCCCTTTGTTGGATCCAGGATGTGCAGATACAGAATGAATGGACAGGAGTTGACGTGCACGTGTGTTTATTCCCTTACAAAAACACAGCGTCAGTCCTCTGGCTGTTCTTATTATTCAACAATAACAGCGATAGGACTGAGTGACATTATCCGCTACTGTTATTTGAGCTTCACAACATCAGTAAAAATACGTAAAAATACGGGGTCAAAACTAGCAGTTAGAATTAAACGAGTCAGCTGATAAAAACAGAAGCTTCGCGGCGACGAAACCTGTTTCTAAGACAAACAATGTACATTTCCTCCGTCTCCAGCTGCCAGGATGGCAGCTACTTCGCCCCACCGACGCCGTCCAGATCCATCTGGAAGGGGCTCCGGAGGTGATTAGCGTGCGCGTGTGTGTGAGTGTGTGTGTGTGTGTGTGTGTGTGTGTGTTTTTCCTCCGTGCACAAGGAGGAGGCCGGGGAGGATGTGAAAACATGATGGCGCTGCGTTGTCCGGGGAACTTCACGCCGCGTCGCGGTTTCCCGCCGACAGCAGGGAGGCCGGCAGGGACGGCTGGCGGCGCTTCATCTCCTGCTGCAGCTGCTCCTTCAGCGTGGACACCTGCGGGAGGTACGTTCACACGTCAAGCTAAGGGCACGAAGGCCACATCGTGAACCGCGCTAAGGACGGGACTCACTGAACACTGAGGGAACCCACACACTTCCTGTGAATGACAGGGGGAATGGTTGCATGAACGTGAATGAGGGAACGGCTGGAAGCCTCTATCCGACGTATGAATGACTGAGTGAATGGTTTTCTGTGACTCTATGATGTGGGAATTAGAGGGGGAATGTTTGCATATCTCGGTATGAATGTGAATGAGTGAGTGAACGCTTATACGTGACTCAGTGATGTGTGAATGGTTGTCCGTCTCTTGAAGTGCCTCCATTTGTAGAGTAAACAAGAGGGTAAGCGTCTCTATATGACCTGTGAATGAGTGAATGTCTCCATATGATATGAATGAGAGGGTGAGTGTCTGGATCTATGCTCTCCTGTGGTGGTGTTGTTGTTGTGGTACCTGCTCCTCCAGGCCTTTGACCCGGTGGCGGTGCGTTCGCTCCCTGGCGCCCAGCGAGCGCTCCATGTCCCGGACGGCGGTCCTGGCCCGCTCCGCCTCCCGTGCCGCCTCGTCCCGCTGCCTGGCCAGGCTCTCGCAGGCGCCGTGGGACTGCTCCGTCTCCACCAGCTGGGCCTGAGCGCGCGGCGAGAAGCGGGGTTATCGGCGTTGTCATTCTGGATCATGAGCGCGACCGGGAGCGTCGGGGTTCACCTGCAGCAGGAGGACCTGCTGCTGCGCCTCCTGCAGCTCCTGCTCGGCGCTGTTGAGCGAGCGGTCCAGGCGGCTCCTCTCCGCCGACAGACGCATGCTGCCCTCCTCCGACTTCAGCTTCTGACGCTCCACCTGGCGGGAGACGCGCCGAGAGGCTTTTTCGAACCGCTGCTTGGAAGCGCCCCCTAGAGGCCGAACGGGGCACTGCCGAGCTGGGATTGAAACTCGGTCACGGTACAGGCTATCAGGCTGACCTTATCCAGCGTGTTCCTCAGCGCGTTCTTGTCCTTCTCCAGCCTCACGGCCTGCCGCTCGGCGTCCTTCTTCTCCGTCTCCAGCATGGCGACGGCTCTCTGCAGCCCGCGCAGCCGCTCCTCCACCGCCACGCGCTCGGCCTGGGCGGACTGTGCGGCGCGCTGGGCCTCGGCGAGCGAGGCCGTGCGCTGACGGAGGGCCTGGGAGGGCAGAGGGCGGAAGGTTTGAGCGAACGCCGGCCGTCGGAGATCTCGTTTCCGTCGCTCACCTCCTGGGCGCCGGCCACCTCCGCCTCCAGCTCGCCCCGTTTGAGCTCGCTGTGGTGGAGCTCGCTCTGGAGGTCCTGCACGTGCTCGGTGAGGGCGGCCTCGTGCCTCTTCGCCTCGGCCGAGGCGGTCCGGGCGTCGTCCGTCTGCTCCTGAAGGACGCACACGGACAACCGCGTCGTCGCCTTGGCTCACGCCGACCTCCCGCGCCCGCTTGGACTCACCTGCAGGTGGCGTCTGTCCTGCTCCGCCGCGCCCAGCTTCTTCTGCAGCGCCGCCACACGGCCCTGCAGGCCGCTATGGGCGACCGCCGCCTCCTGGAGGCTCTGCTGCAGCGAGACCACCTTCTCCTTGAGCAGAGACTCGCTTTCTTGCGTCTTGAGCAGAGCCTGGGTCAGCCGGTCCACCTCCCTCTGCAGCAGGGACACCCGGGCCTCCCCCTCCGCCGCCTGCTGAAGCAGGGCGTCCTGCCGCTCCTGGGACGCCCCCCACTCGGCCTCCCGGTCCCCCAGGCTCAGCTTCAGCCGCTGCAGCTCCCCCTCCAGGCTGCGCCTGCCCACCTCCACCCGGGTGGCCCGAGCCTCCGCCGCCTCCAGCGCCTCCCGCAGCCGCCGCCGCTCAGCCTCCACGCGCACCTCGCCGGCCCTCTGCTTGTTCAGCTGGTCCTGAAGGAGACGGGACGGAGGGCGGCCTCTCAGAGCAGGTGGGACACGTTCGTTTTTGAAACATTTTTTGGATTTTTGTTTTCACAGAAGAGAAAAGGAAACTAAGAATTGGAAAAAAATTAAAAGTTACAAATAAACAAACCTATATATTTTTATCATTACATTCATCTATATATTGCAATACATATATTCCTTCTCTAAAAAGAGCGAACGAACCATATTATGATAATTATTCATAATTATTATACTATTAACTATACTTAATAAATAAACAATAAAAAAAGTTTCTAGAATTAAAGAAACATATTTCTATATATGTTTTTACATATATATTCATTTTATTGTCATATTATAATGTATATTTATTTTATGATATATATCTATGTTTAAAAAAACATTTATAGAGACAGAAAGAGAATTTTAAAATAGCTTTATTCTTTTTATTTTGATTTATTTGGAAACCAAACCTATGTATATCAATAACTATATAATCTATACACCCATGTATTAAGGTCCCGGAGGGGAAATCATCTCAGCACATGTTTGTTCTGAGGGGAATTTTAAACCCAGGCGTGGCTCCAGGTCCCAGCAGGACCCGCTGACTACTGGCCGGACAACCCGATCCCTGGCGGAGGAGGCCGCCGGGCAGGACAAACAGGAAGTTCTGCCGCGCGGGAGGCGGCAGAAGGGGCCAGAAGGGGAGGCCGCATGACACGTTTGTTGTTATTCCATCCCCGGGACGGTCTAATCCTCAGAAATGGCCGCCCCATCTGGCGCCGCCATACGTCGTTGACGTACCTGGTTGTGTTTCTTCTCCGCCTCGGAGGCCTGCAGCGCCCGCTCGCCGTCCTTCACCCTGTCGTTGAGAGACCTCCTCTCCCGGTCGCCCCTCCTCATCAGCTCCTCCTGCTGCCGCAGGAGCAGCTGGGCGGCCGTCAGGCGCTCGTCCAGCCCTCGCTTCTCTGCGGAGACACGCCAAACCCTCGTTTTTTTTACTTCGTCCGCTCGCCGGTGGCCCCGATTCCCCGGAGGCCCGTCTGACCGTCGTGGTGCTCCTGCAGGGAGTTCTGCAGCTGAGCCGCCCGGCTCTGGGCCAAGTCCCGTTCCCCTCGGAGCTCCTCCGCCTCCCGCTGCAGCGCCGCCAGCTGGCACCGCCCGTCGTCCTTTGAAACGCACGGGGAGAAAAGAGAAGCCGGCTTGAAGCGAGCAGAAGAAATAAAACCCTCCCGTCGTCCTCGCCGTGCAGCCACAGTCACCCGCTCTCTCTGCGCCTCACGCAGCTCCTGGAGGAAGTCCCTGAGGCCGGTCCGCAGCGTCTCCGGGTCCAGGTCCGGGTGGGGCGGCGGCAGCGGCGTATCGCCCCTCTCCGGGGAGGCGGCCCCCGAGCCCAGGGTGGTTTCGGGGGTGCCGACTCGAAACTCTGAAAGAACGGGAGGCGGGAAGCTGAGCGGCGGATGCGGACCGGCTCCCGCAGTGGTTCCACGCCGCTTTCTCACCTTTAGGGGGCGAAAGCGAAGAGCGCAGCGGCGACACGCTGTGGTGGCGGGACATGGAGCCTGGCGAGGCGCAGCTGCCCCCGGGGCTCCGCCCCCGGACTCCCCGGCCACCCGCCGCGATGCCCAGCGTCCGCGTCAGCGCCGACTGGAGGCTGCTCAGGCGGAACTCCAGCTCCCGCCGGCCCATCTCGGCCCGCGACAGCTCGGCCTCGGTGGCGGCCAGCCGGCCCTGGGCCTCGCTCAGCTGCAGGCCGGCCTGGCCGGCGGCGTCCTGGGCGGCCTGGGCGCGGAGTGCCAGGTTCTTGGCCTCGTCCTGGAGCTTCTTCTCGCAGCCGCGCGCCTCCTGCAGCTGCGCGGCCAGCTCCCTCTCGCAGCTCTGCCAGCCCGACTCGGACTCGGCCAGACGCTTCTGACACAGCGAGAGCTGCGGAACGCGGAAAAAGGGGGAAGTTATTCCCGGAGTTCTGACTGGCAGGAGACCCCTCCAGCCCCCGGCCCCGTCCGCTCACCTCCCTCTTCAGCGAGTCCCGGGCCGCTTCGGCTTCGTTCAGCCTCTGCTTGAAGGCGAAGGCCTCCTTCCCCCTCTCCTCCTCCCGCTGCTCCTCCAGCGACAGGCGGGCCTGCAGCTCGGCCACCTCCCGCCCTCTGTGCTCCTTCTCCGCGTCCAGCGCCTTCAGCTGCAGTTCAACACAGACGAACCTTGACCTCTGACTGCATCAACTTAGGCGTTTTTCCGACATCTGCGCCGTCGCTTCTCTGTGAGATGAGGCGTCGGAAGAGGCTTTCGAAGCCGGTCGGGGATGGTTTGATGGTTTTAGAAAGAGCAGCCGCTTCACTCCGACATAAAGTGGAGCATTTAGCGAACACATTGTAGCATTGTGTAGCCTGTAAGATCTTGGTCTGCGGTAGATACTTAATAAAACATGTTATTCCTTTAAATTAGTATTTTCTATGCATTACAGTGGCACCTTAAGATTCGAATCACTTTACATATGAATGTTTTAGGATACGAAGCGCGATTCGAGCAAATTTTTTCCTGGAAATATGAAAACAAATTACGAATACGAGAGCGAGAACATCAAAATGCTCTTACCTTGAAGAACCCCTCGCAGCTTCCAGCATCCCTTATTGCAATGTTCATTTAAATCTAATAATCATCACAATTTTATTGTGATGTTAAGTTCATTTTAATGTAATACTTATCATAATCTCATTGTAATGTTAATTTTAGCTTAATAATCATCAGGAGTTTATTGTAATTTTGAGTTAATTTCAATTTAATAATCATCAGAAATGTATTGGACTGTACAGTTAATTTTAATTCAATAATCATCAGAAGTTTATTGTAATGTAAAGTTAATCTTGATTTAATAATCATCATAATTTTATTTGACTGTAAAGTTAATTTTAATTTAAATTTATTGTAATGTTGATTGTCAGTGTAGTTTTTGGTTCAGTGTTTATGTTCGTTGCATCTGCAGTCGTCTGTGTCTGAGCTGAGGATTCATCTGACGACACTGGAACTCTACAATAACCATGATCTGTCTTTTCGACGTCCCTTACATTATCAACATCCTTCTTTTTCAGGGTTTTTCTATTTTAATGAATTCGTTTTTGTGAGTTCCTTTTCGAGGGGAGGTGGTGGAACCAATTCCTTTGTTTTCTGTTATTTTAAATGGGGTCAATTCAACATAGGAACCCACTTGTGGAAGGAATTCCATTGGTATCTTAAGGGACCGGCTGGATTTGTTATTTTATAAAGTACATTTTTCTTCTTTAAAAACCCACAAGAAAACCAGTTCCTGAGTGAGGTTCTGGTGGTGGTGGTGGGTTTCTCACCTGCCTGCGGAGCTCCTGGAGTTCCCGCCGCGCCTCCAGCCGCGACCTCTCCACCTCCCTCAGGCAGCTCCGCAGCTCCGCCACCTCCTTCTGGCTGGACGTGAGCGTCTCCTCCAGCACGGCCAGCCGCTGGTCCTTCTCCTCGCACTGCCGCTTCACGCTGAGGAGATCCACACGGAGGTCGTCAAACCTCCGAGCAGCTCCCGCGGGTTCAGGAGAATCCCCTCCGGCGGCTGCGCACCTGATCCTCTCCGTCTCGGCGGTCCGCAGCGCCTCCCTGAGCTGCGCGTTGGACTGGCTCAGGGCGTCGCGCTCGGCGGCGGCGTCGCCGTGGCCGCGCCGCAGCTCCGCCCCTTCCCGCCGCTGCTTCTCGGCCGCGTCCTGAGCCTGGGCGAGGCGGCGCTCCAGCTCCAGCAGCTCCCGCTTCAGCCGGTCCCGGCCGTCGGCGGCGGTGGCGAGCGCGTCCCTGCACTGATCCAGCTGCGAGGAGGACGAGCTGAGGAAAAAACGTTCCCGGTGATGTCCGGCGCGGAAGGCGAGGACGGCCTACCTCTTTGAGGGCCGCGTCGGCGCGGGACTGCAGGTCAGCGCAGCTCTCCCGCAGGCTGCCGAGCTCCCTTTCGTGGAAAGACGCGGCCTCCTCCAGCTGAGCCTGGAGCTCCAGCAGCTCGCCGGTCAGGGCCGCCACTCTGGCCTGGAGACGGAAACACACCACCCCACTCCGTGCGGTCAGGGAGCAGCCCTCAGCCGGAGCATCGCGCGGTGAAGATCTACTCCACTGGGCGTCACCTGCTCGTCCTCTCTGCAGCGGGCGGTTTCCCTCGCCGCACGCTCAGCCTCCCTGGCGGCGGCCGTCAGCTCGGCCTGCAGGACGGACACTCTGTCGGACAGGGCGGCCTTCTCGGCCTCCTTCAGGGAGAGAGCCTGGGAAGGGCAGGAGGAAGAGCTCAACGTTCAAACCTGCTGGAGCCGCTTTACATTATGAAGGTACTGGAAGGTAACACACGCAGGCACGCAGATACCCGATCATTTTTCATAAATATCTTGAAGTTCAGGCTTTTGCACACAACAGTGATGTGTGAGCCGTGAACGAATCGTTCCAAACTCAAGTCGTTTTACCGACTCATGAGTTGCTTCTCGTTCACTCATGAGTCACTAATGTTCCTGCTACTGCTAGCTAGCTAACAATAGGCTGGACCATATGGATCGCTGTTGTGCGGCTGCTATTCGAACTGCAAGTTAATGTCTGTATTAGCCCTGCAGGAGGAGCAACAGCTCCGGTTTCTTGTTTCAAATCATGTCCTTCTTTCCCTTCACGATGTGAGTTGTGAGGAATCAGAGTGCTCCCTCTAGCCCTGTCCACCCTGTCCACAACAACTCACGGAGTAGCTCAATGAGCGAATCGCTAGACAGCTCAGAGTAGGCCTCCCCACTCATTAACCAAATCAACAAATCACTCAAAAGCCCATCCAACGACTCAACAATTGAATCGCGCGATAGCTGAGTAGCCCTCCTGGTCCCTAAACAAACGACTCACTCATTAACTCAATGAACGAATCACTCAGAAGGCCCAAGTGGCCCTTCCAACTTGTAAATCAAACGACTCACTCAGTAACTCAACGAATGAATCATTTGGTAGCTCAGGGAAACCCTCTCCGCTCATAAAACGAACGACTCACTCAGTCACCCAACAACCAACTGGCTCAGTAGCCCAAAGTAGCCTTTCCAACTTGCAAAGCGAACGAGTCACTCCACGAACCAATCGCTCAATAGCTCATCCAACAGGAGACTGAGTCAAAAACTGCTGGTGACTGATTCACATGCACTCGAATCATTAAGAAGAAGATTCCCGTGGCTGTAGGTGACGCTATGACGCCATCGCCTGACCTGCTGCTTGTCGGTCTCGGCCTGCAGCAGGCTCTGGTCGCGTCCGAGCTGCAGCGCCCTCATCTCGCCCTGCAGCTCCTCCCTCTCCGCCTGCGCGCGGCACAGCTGCTCGTCCGCATCCTGCCGCAGCTTCCTCAGCGCGCCGTCGTGGGTCGTCAGCAGGCTCTGCCGCAGGGCCTCCTGCGTGGTCCGGACGGGAGCGGTGAGGGCCGGCTCTTCCGGAACCGAGGGGGGTCGGCGGCGAGGACCTCCGTACCTTCTCCGAGATGAGCTTCTCCAGCTCCTCTTGGTGTTCGCCGGCGGCGCGGCGCAGGGCCTGCTGGGCGTCCAGCTGCGCGGCGGTCAGAGTCTGAGCCAGAACTTGCTTCTCCCGCTCGGCCCGGCCCAGCTCCTCCTCCCCGTCTGAGCGGAGCCGTCGCAGCTCGCCTGGACCGGCAGAAGGGAAAAGATCACGATTTTAAAGAAAAACAATAAAAACCCGCGGCGCCCCGGCTTTCTTCCTTCTCCAATGTTCTCACCTGCCGCCGTCTCACAGCGGAGCCGAAGAGCCTGGCTCTCCAACTCCAGCTGCTCCCGCCGGGACTCCATCTGGACCAGCTGCTGCTGCACGTCGAACAGAGACGTCTCCAGGGACTCGCGCTCCGACCTGCAGGATGGAGGACGGCAGGTCAGACGCACCAGCGTGCCTCACACACACACACACACACACACACACACACACACACACACACACACACACACACACACACACACACCCACACACACACCTGTATGCAGCTAGCTCCTCGGACAGCACGGTGTTCTCCTTCTCGGAGGCGGCCAGCTGGACCGCCAGCGCCGCTTTGTCGCGGGCCAGCTCGGCACGCCCGCGCTCCGCCTCCTCCAGCGCCGCCTCGCCCCGCTGGCCCTCCCCGTGGGCCAGACTTAACTCGGAGCTCAGCGAGGTCACCTCGCCGCACAGCTGCGAGAAGAAGCTCGGGATCAGCGGGAGGTCCCGCCAAAACGTCCGGCTCGTCCCCCTCAAACGCCATACCTGGGTGGTCTTCTCCTGCAGCCGCAGCCTCTCCGCCCTCAGACTCTGCAGCTCCGCCTCCATCGCCGACCGGCTGAGCTCGGTGTCCTGCAGCGACCGGTGCAGCGTGACGCGGGTGGTGTCCAGCTCCAGCCTGTTCTGTTCCAGGCGGACCAGCTCGTCCCGGATGGTCAGCTTCTCCTGGTCCGCCTCCCGCTTCTGGGCCTGCAGGAGGGCCTTCTCCTCCTCCAGCTGTGGGGCGGAGCACGGGATCAGGAGCCGAGCCCGCGTCGCGAGAAACGAGACCTTCGTGCACCGACCTGCCGGATGTAGGCGTTGAGGTCGGCCTTGTCCTGGGCCAGGGCCTCGTTCATGCCGCCCATCTTGACCAGGGAGTCCCTGAGGGCCGCGTCCTCAGACTGGAGCGCGTTGAGCAGCACCGCCAGCTCGCCGCTCCGGCTCTCGGCCTGAGAGGAGAAGAGGCGCCGCGGTCAAACGGCAGGAAAACGGTGGCGGCGGGCGAACCCGGTCGCCGGGTACTCACCCGGGTCAGCGCCTCCGACAGCTGGGCTTTTTCCCTGTCGTGGAGCTGCCGCTCCACCTCGCCCTGCTGCTGGGCTTCCCTCGCCGCCGAGAGCTCGCCACGCTGGGCGGACACCCGGCCCTCGCTCTCCTCCAGCTGCCTCTGCCTGCAACGGCTCGGGTTAGCTTTCCTCAAATCGCAAAAAAAAAAAAAAAAACCATTCTGGAGAGAGCCAGAGGCGGCGCCTGCTGTACCCCCTCTCGCCATAAGGGGGTGCGGTTTTGATCGCGTGAAACGAAGATAATGATGTCAGCCGGCTGAGTCAGCCCCGCGCCGTTCGTGGATTAGCAACCACCTTAATCCGCGGCGGGCAGCCTACTTACAGCCTCTTGGCGTCCGCCTTGGCCCGGTCCCGCTCCTGGACGGCCGCCTCCTTCTCCGCCCTCTCGTGGTCGCGCTCCCGCTGGCCGGACGCGGTGGCCAGCTGCAGCTTGTCGCGCTCCATCTGCAGGATGTGCTGGGCGGCGTTGGTGGCCTGCGCGCTCCGCTCCAACGTGGCCTTCTCACTGCGGCGACGGCGAACAGGAACGCGGTTAGACGCTGACGGAACGGGAAGGAGGGCGGCGGAGGAGGCGCGGCTGAGGACCTGGCCAGCGTGTCCCTCTCCTGCTTCAGACGCTCCTTCTCCCTCTGAGCTGTCTCCCGCTCCCTGACGGCGGCGTCCCGCTCCCTCTGCAACGCCGCGCCACGCTGGTCGCCGTCCCTCCGGGCCGCCTCCGCCTCCGACAGCTGCTTCCTCAGCTGGGTCAGGGACGACTGGGCAGCGAGCAGGCGCCCGCGTGCGTCCTGCGGGCCCAACGGGGCTGTTTAATGGCGTTGTCAAGGCGACGGTGGCGACGGCGTGGAGGGAAGGTCACCTGCAGCTGAAGGGTCTTGTTGGCGACGGCCGAGCGCAGGGCCGACAGCGCCGCCAACGGCAGGGCGGCCGGCGAGGAAACGCGCGACGGGGAGGACGAGCGGCGAGGAGAGGCGGCGCCATGGTGGACGAGCTCCATCAGCGGCGCGCTGGCGTTGTCCTGGTCGGCCTCGGACGACGACGACGACGACTCGCTGTCGGACAGCACCGTCTGCGCCGACGGGGGGAGGGGACACGCGACGTGAAGCTCGGCCCCGACCCCCAGGCGGCGATACAGCCCGGCGGCGAGCGTTACCTTAGCGATGTCCCGCAGCGTGTTCAGGAGCGTTTCGGCGTTCGCCCTCATCGCTTGGCCGTCGGACTCATCGCTGCTGCTTCGCTCCTGGAGAGACGAGGATGGTGTGTGTGTGTGTGCGCTCGGAGGACATGACTGAAGCCAGTGGAAAAGTGGGCGGAGCCTAACACCCGAAAGTTCTTCAGGTTTTTTTTTTGTTTGTTTCGCATCTCCTCACCTCAAGTCTCCTGGTGAGAAGATCCATCTCCCGGTCCATCTCCTCCACCCGGCCCCTCAGTCGCGCCGCCTCCCGGGCAGAATCCGACAACCTGGCCAAGAAAGGAAGCAGTGAGGAAAACAGGAAATGTAAAAAAAAAAAAAAAAAAAAGAGGCTACGGACGAACATCTGACCTGAGGTTGAGCTCGCTCCGCTCGGCGTCCGTCCGGCTCTGGAAGCTCATCATCTCGGACACGTGCTCCCTCAGCTGCTGCTCCAGCTGCAGCCGCAGGGTCTTCTCCCGCTCCAGGGCCAGCGCCGCGCCGCCGTCCCGGCTGAGCAGCGAGGCCGACAGCCCGGCGCAGGACGCCCGGGCCGAGTGCGACGCCCGGGCCAGCTCGCCGCGCATGTCCGACAGGTCCCTGAGGAGAGGGAGGACGAGGACGTCGCGTGAGAAGAACATCCGCACCACCTTTCACGTCGGTGAGGCTCGGAGGGGGCTCACCTCTCCGTGGACGTCTTCAGCTCGCAGACGTGCCTCCGGAAGCCCACCACCTGACGCCACAGCGCCAGCAGACGGCCATGCTCGCTGCTGAAGTAGCTGTGGAAGGACTGCACAGGAACTCGGGGTCAGTGACGGCTACGGGGCCGCTGGAGCCAATCCCAGCAGAGCTTAGGCTCTAGAGGCGGGGCTTAATCCGCTTGGGTCAGCTGTCAATCCGACGGAGGAGAACCCACAGAGAGAAACCCCAGGTGGAAGAACATGGAGAACAATGGGACAACATGACAAGAACATGGAGAGAACCCAAGCAGCAGAACATGGGGAGAACCCACAGGAACCCCAGTCCATAGGAAAGGAACCTGGAACCTCCTCGCCCACGACTCATCAGATCCATCCATCTACCTAGGATTCTGGAGGGAACCTTCATTTCCCACCTCTTCCTCTCTCCTCCAGTCGGCCTCCTTCTGCTCCAGCTCCTCCCTGGCCCTGGTCCAGTCGGCGGTGAGCCTGCGGATGTCCTGGCTGAGGGCCTCGTTGGCCAGGCCGGCCTGCTCCAGCTGCTCCCTCAGCATGGCGTTCACCGCGGACAGACTGCTGCTCCTGCAAATAGAGCGGCGTGACGCTCTGGAACATCTCCACTCCGGGCCCATGTTCAAACCTTCACGGGCGTCACCTCTGCTGCTCCTCCTCCAGGCGGATTAAGGCGTCCTCCAGGTTGCTGCTGGATTCGTCCTGATGGCGGCCGTTGGACGTCTCGCTGGCGTCCTGCGAACCAGAAGATCCAGCGTCAGAAGCCGGTTCTTGGAGGGGGGGGGGGCGTGTGATCTTCTCCGACTCCAGGGAGGAGGACTTACGCTCAGCCTGTGCATCTCCACCTCCTTGGACCTCTCCTGCAGCATCTGCTCCAGGTCACCGCACCTCTTCTTGTACTGGAGCACCTGCAAGGCCACCAGAGGAGCGGTTAGCTGCGGCGCCGTCCCCACGGCGAGGAAGCTTCTCGAGGGACGCGCTGACCTTGGCCTGGAGCTTCTGCACCAGCTGCGCCTGCCTCTGCTGGCCCTCCTGGTAGGCGGTGAGCTTCCGCTTGTAGGCCGCCTGCTCCTCCTCCAGCCGGCGCCGCAGGTCCACGTTCTGCTGGGCCAGGCCACGGGACTCCGGCGAGTCGCCATCGACGTCGCCGTCGAAGCGCAGCGCCTGCTCCAGCTGCAGCAGGGGGTTACCATGGAAACGGTCTTTAACGGTCCATCCGATGCTCCTCCGTTGTTTTGCTAGCGCAATGCACGCTGGGTGGTCGACGTAAACAGGTTGCTGGTGTCAACTTTTGCTTTCCGCAAGCGTTAGCTCTGGCTCGGTACGACATATACGGCAATAACGCCGCATTCTGCTGCTTATGGGTGCAATTTCCAGTCCGAGGGGAAACCGATGCTAAGCTACACAGCTTTGGACGTACACAACTTCCTAAGGATTCTCTCCGGATGCTACGGCGAATTTAGCCAAGCTAAGCTAAGCTGCTGAAAGAGCTCACAGATGCTCAAGCCAAACGCCGTGCTTGCGGTTTTCTTTCACAAGCAGACAAACGGTCCTCAGGAAGCCTGAGGCAGGAGATGTTAGACGTTCTCCTGCGAGGACGTCGACAACCTGCTAGTGCAGAAGTAGCATCTGATGACAGAAGACAAGCACCAGCACAACGGCCCGGAAGCTACGACAAACAGCTGATGACAAAAGAGGAGCTCTCTCTGTTAGCCTCGCAGCGCAGTTGCTGCACACACACCGCCGCCTCTTGCTTCTTCCCATCTTCGTTGGTCTTCGTTTCGAAGCTCATCTGGACTCCTGTCTTCAGCGTCCTTCTCCTCCTCGCTCACGGGTCCAAACGGGAAGAGTTGCACACATGACAAGTTTGCACCGTGGAAACGGGATGGAGCCCAGACCGACCTTCGTGACGCCTCTACCCGGACGGCATTCCGACGTAAACAACGACGGCAGCCGACGAGTGAAACGTTTAAAGATATGCGGAGAGATTTCATTATCGTTTTTATGTAGCTGCTTCAAATATTGATCGAATAGGACAATAACGTCCAGGTAATCGGGGATCCTTTTAAAATCAGCCCCGGCTCCTGATTGGCCGGAGATGGTTTAGATCCGAGGGATCGCCAGCCTATTCCTGCTGTCATTGGATGAGAGGCGGGGCTCCCCCTGGACCAATCACAGGGCCTCATAGAGAGACATCCAACCGTTCACCCTGTCACCCGCACGTCTGGACAATGTAGGGTCTGCGCTGAACTTCTTGCATGTGTTTGGACCGTGTGAGTAACCAGGAGAAACCTGAGGAACCCCACGCAGACACGGGGAGAACATGGAGACTCCAGGCGGGAAGGTCCTCCTGTGGGAATCCAACCAGGGACCTTCTGGCTGAGAGGTGGAGGTTCGAGCTCCTGCGTCTCCGTGCAGCCCAAATAAACAGATTGGATGCAAAGAAGATCCGTCTGGAGGTGCCACCGTGTGGGGCCCACCCACGGCGGGGCCTCGTCTCAGCTCAGCCGGAGCCCCTGTTTACCGTCGCCCCGGGTGACGGACGCCATGGCAACATTCCACTTCAGATCATTCCAGCCCCGGTCACCTGGGCGACCAGTAAATCTCAGACAAAGACAAGCCGAGGAAGAACGGAGGACGACGGAAACGGGGCCGGCGGGCGTCCAGAGGTGTGTCCGACCCGCCTCCCCTCCGCCTGCGCGTTTGGACCCGGGGGCCGAGGGCCCGTCCTCGGGGACCTTCACCGACTTACCCGCTCGCTGATGGCGCCGTACTTGATGGCCAGCTCATCCCGGTCGGCCCTGCTGTGGGCCAGCAGGTCCTCCAGCTTGGCCAGCTCTCCCTGCAGGACGCGGTTCTCCTCCTGGAGGGACATGACCGAGGACATGGCCCCTGGCGCTGAGGGCCACAGCGAAGGTCACGCACAAGGAGAACGTTGCAGAACATGCGGCGGCGGCGGTCGCACTCACAGGAATCGTTGAGGTTCTTGGTGACGATTTCCCGGACCCTGGCCGGGAGGCATGTAGGCGGGGCGTCCGGCGAGGGGCCCCGGACCGTCAGACGCTTCTCCTCGGACAGAACGCTCTCCTCCAGCCTCTGGTGAAGGTGGAGATGGACATGAGCTCACAGCAGGCCCCTCACACACACACACACACACACACACACACACACACACACTCAGCACTGACCGGATGGGGGCTCAGGTGTAACTCACCTGTATGACCGACTCCAGTTTGTTGGAGTCGGTGTTGTGGTTCTCCGCCGCGCTCATGGCGGCTTTGAGGGCAAGAACCGAAACCGAACCGAGCTGACGAGCGAGGAGGTGTTCGAGGCTGCAGGAGGTGCAGAGTGAGCGTCCTCCACTGCAGCCAGTAGAAGATTGAGGGCAGCAGGATTTGCAGGTTTTTAATACTCACACTCCTCCTCCTCCTCCTCCTCCTCCCGCGTCTTCACCTCCCCCGCCCCGGACGGTCAAGCTTTCACCGTGCAAACAAACGGTACCGGAACGCAACCAAAACGCGTGGATTTAAAATTAAGTAGAACAAAACAAGACAAAACAAAAAAACAACCTAAAATAATCTTTCTGACTTTATTTCTTGTTTCAAAAAGAATCCAGAATCATATAAATAAATTCGTCCCAAACTGGTTTATTACGCATTTTAAAAAATAATTTACTTGATGAATTAGTGGGCGAAACCATCGTTATGGAAGACGCGAGTATGAACGCATTTAAAATCACCGTAATTACAGAAATATATGCGAATTCAGAACTTGCGCTTCGCCGTTCGGACAAGTGTATCCTTCGGTGCGGGGCGTTCACGCGCACGCACACGCGCACACGCGTGGAAAATCCACAAAAATCCCGCAAAAAACGCAGAGATCCCACCCGGAACCGAGCGTGACGGTTTTCTCGGGGCGCCTTTAAACGCATCAATACGGTAATAAAAACATTCTCGCTTCCCGCGACCTGGACGGCGGCAGGTGCTGTTCGCGTCGTCATGGCAACCCAGTCCTAATCAATACACGCTCCTGAACAATCGCCGCTTCCACAATCGGCCGAATATCGATCAGCGATCGCCGATCGATATTCAGCACCGATCACGCTGTAACAAACACTGAAGTGTGTGTGTGTGTGTGTGTGTGTGTGTGTGAACAGATTTCCATTCCAACTTGCTTGAACTTCCCCCAAAGTGCACCGGAAACGCGCTCGGCGGCACCGGAAACACGCGCGCAGTCTCTGCCCGCGTCCGACCTCCTCGTCCATCTCGAACCCGAAGCCCGGCGATCTCGCGGGGACCCACCCGACCCACTCGTGCGTGCGCGTGTGTGTGCGTGAGTACGTGTCAGGCATCGGACACGCCCCGGTACCCGGACGGTCCGGCTGCTAGGCGGGGGGACCGGCGGCGGCGTGGGTGGAGAGTTTAATCCACGCGAGTGGGAGCGTGAGAGTCCACGCGTGACGCCGTGGACGCACCCCCCTCCACACCCTTCCTCCTCCTCACCTGAGGTCTCCTTCCTCCACCCTGATCTCAGATGAGCTCCGTGGTTTCCTCTTCGCATCCGCTCCCCGCTCTTCCGAATTTTGGCGTCGGCGTTCCGGGAGGGAGGGACTTCCGGTTTGGACGCCCGGATGTCTGGCCCTCCGAGGGGCGTGCGCGTTTGTTTGCGCGTGTGTCGTGATTTTCGCCGGAACTCGTTCTTGGACGCAGACGGTTTTAGAAGGTCTGCGAAGACCCGCCGTTGTTGTTGTTCCGTCCTTTGCGCTCGTTACCGCGTCCGTCCACCAGGCGGCGCTCTCGGCCATTTATCACCCGACGCACGTCAGCTTGTCATCTCCCAAGATGGTCCTCCTCCCCTCCATCCATCCATGCACCTCCTCTCTGCTCACCCTCCTCCGTCCGCGTCCGAACCACCTCATCTCCAGAACCCGTGCCGTCCCTCTGACGGACCATCTGATCTTCTCCTCCTCGGCGTCTCCCAACCAGACGCCATCCTTCCTCCACCTTCCCCTTCTCCCCCCTCCTGAAACTTCTCTCCACCTTCTCCATCTCCACGGCGGTTCCTCTCATTCACCCCTCCCCGAAGAAGGAGACCAGAGATAAAAGAGGGGGGAGGGGGGGGCAAATGAAATATATTGTTTATTTACAAAGAGATTTTACATTTTATTTTATTTTTTTCTCCCCCCCTGCAGAAAGAAAAAGGCACTTGGAGAACGCCGGCTATCTTTAAGATTCGGGTAAAAAGGCACGGTTTTAAAAACAGTGAAGACGTGAAGAGCGGGACGGTGGGGCGGAGGGGCAGAGGTGGACTGTACACCCTGCCTCTTGGGGGGATGAGTATTTTTGCT
>CAAKHD010007225.1:18731-28976 GCA_901007705.1 Fistularia tabacaria
AAAAAAAAAAAAAAGCGATGGATGCGTGTGAGGAGACACTCGCCGGCCCCTTCCAATCATTCACTGAAATCCAGTCTACTTCACTGTTTTGTGTGTGTGTGTGTGTGTGTGTGTGTGTGTGTGTGTGTGTGTGTGTGTGTGTGTGTGTGTGTCGGCGGAGTTCGTTTCCTCGTCTTGACGTCCGTGGAATGTGTGGAACCTGAGTGTGCGCTCGTCTCCCCGCGGGAGACTCAACTAAACTGCACCCATCCTGACTTGGCGGCGTCTTTGCTGGGAGGATGAGGAGGAGGTGGAGATGGAGATGAGCATGACGAAGGGGGAAATAAAAAAAAAAATAAAAAAATCAGATGAGATGGGAGACGAAGGTGTGACGGGACGGCGACGCTCACCTGGAGCTGGCCGACGTGAAGTCCCCCCAGGCGTCCAGGCTGGGCTGGGCGTCGGGGGCCGGGGAGCCGAAATCCAGGAGCGGGGCTGCGTTTGGGGAGAGAAGAAGACCGGGGGACACGGTGAGACCGCAGACGTGGGATGTGGCCTCACGCCTGGCCGAGGTCCTCACCGGGGCGCGTCTGCGCGGCCGCCGCGCTCTGCTGGCCTCCGGGAGGCGCCGGCACTGATCCTGCTTTCACTCCGGGCGGCGGCGGGAGCAGCCCTCCGCCCGCGGTCCGCGGTTTGGCGGCGGCCGACTCTTTCTTCTTGATGTTCTGCGACACAGAACCCGGTCAATCGGGAATTTCCTCTCCAGCCCCCTTTGTCGCCTTTCCCGCACCCAGGCGCTCACCCCGATGCTGATCTTGATGGTCTGGCCCTCCTTGAAGCTCAGGTCCAGCTTGGGGGCGGCGTCCTGGGCGGCTTCCTGTTTGGCCAGCTCGCCTTCTTGCTTCACCCACCTTTTCCGGAAGCAGCGTTTAGACCCATCTCATTTGCAAGTAAAGAGCCGGGGCGTGTCGGATTTCCAGACGTCAGGCACGGAACCGCGGGCTTAAACTCACTTGAAGTGGTCTTGCAGGGCCACGTTGAAGTCGAAGGAGTCCCCGCGGTCGGCGAAACCCAGGCCGATGAAGGCGTGTCGACCTGCGGCGGGAAAACGAAAAACGTTTTCTTCCAAATCAGAGCCAGGAAGGCCGACTTTCTGAAACCCCTGAACGACCACCGGCCTGTCAGAGGTCATCTCCTTCCATTCCACCCAAACCCGGTTCGGGGGCGTCGCTTACCGTTCCCATCTTCTATCCGGATCACAAAATAGCGGCTGGAATCTGTGACAGCTTCCACCGCGCAGCCGGGGTACTGCTCCACCGGCGCCTGCGCAAACAGCTCCCCTGCAAGGACACAGCCGCCGTCAGCAACGCCGCCGCCGCCATCCGTCAGGCCTGCGCGCGTGGCGAGGGCGTCTCACCTGAGTTTTTGTCTTCTAACTTGATGAAGGCCATCTTGCCTTTGGCTGTGATTTTCATCCTGCCGCTCCACGCCGGCTCGTCCAGTTTCCAGTCGACGGCACTGGAAAAAAGAAAAGAAATTAGCTCGCTGAGTCCCACAAAATTGCTCCCGATGGCCTGGTCATTGCCGCTCTCCCTGAATTAAATATCGGACGTGTCAAAAAAGAAAAGAAAATCGAGCTGATCTGGCCGTTTGTCCAGGTTCCCCATCGAAACGCAGGAAATTTGCAGGCGCTTGAGGAAGTGAAATCGTCACTGGCGCTTACCGGCTCCGTCCGGCACCCAAAGGAAAGAAATCCTACAAAATACAAAGCTGTGTTTTGCTGTTATCTGTAGAAATTATGGAGAGAAAAAAACTGACCAACGTGGATGTTTTGAAAAAGGTGGTTTGGGCCTCGGAGGAGATTTGATATCCTTGGTGGGAAATCCACAGATTTGCAGGAAGAGCAAACAAAACAATTCTGCAGAGACAAGACTTCTCGTCTGACTAAACCCCCTTTTTTTTTTTTATTTCCACATGAAATAACTGGGCGTTTTTTTTGTTTTTTTTTAAATGAACCGAGAAAAGGAGAAACAAGGATATTTCGGGACAGGACAGCCAAGCAGACATCACCGTTACTCCCGCACAACTTCTTCTGACATTCAGTGTCTCTTATTGCAACATAAACATTGAGTCCCTGGCGTTGCACGACCAACGTGATTCCACGGAACACGCTTAAAAACGACTTTTAGATCAAATATTCACAAATAGAGTCCAGACCTGGACTCCCAACCGCTTGTGGCTGGTGTGCACAAACATGCACTCAAAGCTACTCGCAAAACTAGCATGAGGAACTTGGGCGGGAGCGCCTATTATCGGACAGGGGCGATTCCGGTGATTGTGAACATTTCCACGCGTGGACTTCGCTGCGTGTCATTCGAGACCACACGCAGCATGAAAGCATGAGAGCCGAAACGCGACGATGGTATTAAATCTGGGGTCGGACTCGTACTTTCCGGGTTGCAAAGAACATACAGTAGCGTAGCTGCGGCGATATCATGTTTCGACATATCGATTTTAAAGATCGGTTTACCAGGAGGAGCACATTTTTCCCCTGGCTTTATTTAAACCCGCCGTGGTGACGGTTCGATCGGGCTGTAGCGTCCACGCGTGTTTTCACATGCACTTTGGATGGAAAAGTTCTCTCCAGAATAAGAAGTGCCGTGAACGAGTCGTCCGATTATGGAATCACCCCCGTGCAGCTCGCTCGCGGCTAACTCCTCTCACCGGTATCCGCGGTTGGACGCCCGCGGCGGGATCCGGTAAACATGGACCTCGGGCTTCACGCAGAGCATCGACTCGTAGCTGCTGTCTTCTGCCATTTTGTCAAGTGACACTTTCTGGGGATCCCACTTCCGACTTCCAATGGACACCTTCGTCTGCGGCTGAAGCGGGACAGGAGCGCGGAGTCCGGGCGACTCACGGCGGTTTTCCCCGAACAGCGCCACCCTCTGGCCGGGAGGTCAACTGCAGCCCCTTCTTGTGTGGAGAACAGGGCTGCAGGTGGAGCGGCGCCTCCCAGGATCTTCTCAAGGAGGATGGAGTGAGTATTCCCGGTCATTCACACGTCATGCACTGCGGACATGTAACCATTCATCGTCAATCGATCTTCTTTTCCTTTGGGCTTTTCTCTTCAGGTGTCGCCACAGCGAATCAACCTTCTCCATCTAACCCTATTCTCTGCATCCTCCTCTCTTTCACCAACTACCTTCATATCTTCTCTCACTACGTCCATAGATCTAGACCAATATATTCACTATCCCTCCTCTGTCCATGACCCAACCATCTCAGTCTGGCTTCTCTCCAAAACATCCAACATGCACCGTCCCTCCGATGGACTCCATCATCATTTAATGTCTCAATTTATCGTTTAATATATGCAGCAAGATGTTGGAGGTCTTCTATCAGTGTGTTGATACTGATTGTACTTCATATTTTTACACTTCAGAGTTTATTTCATTTTACTTTATATTTTTATTTTGAGCTTGTCACTGTCTTGTCGTGCTGCTGCTGCGAAACAATTTCCCAACCATGGGATCAAGAACTTCTCATCTACTTTCTCGTTCACTTCATATAGACCAGGGGTCGGCAACCCGCGGCTCTTTGATCCCTCTGATGCGGCTGCCTGTGGCTTTTGAAAATAATTCACGAATAATTCAATTGTGTTTTATTTTAGTTCTTTCATTTTAAAAACGTAATTTTAAATTTGGAGATGATGGCATATTTTTTGTCGCGCTTGTCACGACTGCACACGCCACTAAAAGGGATGACAGCACACAGAGAGAGGACGGCATTTTTGGTTTGCTGGCGGTGGGTAATTTAAGTTCAGCTCTTTTTTTTCATAAATACAGGAAGGACTCAAATAGACACCGAGTAAAAGTAACCTGAAACGCAACGTCTTTTTTCGGTGTTCAAAATGCTTTGTTGCCTGCACAAATGTAATTTTGTTTTCTCTGTCTCTTTCATTGACTTAAAAAATGCAACACATATCTTGTTTCTACATAGCATAAAGGCAAAAAAAACCCAACGTTATATGCTGTGTTAATTCATTTTCAATTTCAAAAGGGTCGTGTGGCTCCAGGTGTTTTCTTTACTGTGGGGAAAGGGGTCCAAATGGCTCTTTGAGTGGTAAAGGTTGTCGACCCATGACATAGACGTAGGACCATTCACCCTCTCAATCACTCGTCAATATGGAGCAAAATAGTTCTCTCTTTCACAGATTTAATGGACAAACTCTTGTTCACATAGACAACCATTCATTCGTCATGTAGACATCATATGGAGACAACGTTCACTCTCATTGATGTCTGTCCAATGAACCTCCTGCATGTTTTTAATTTCTTTTTGGCCGCCTGTTGGAATTGAACCAGGGACCTTCTTGCTTCGAGGTAGAGGCTCTAATGACTCGTTGCAAGTCTGCAGGATTGAATTCTAGAAATGACACGTTTCAAAAACTAATTCTTACTATTGACGAAGCACTAAATGCTTTCTTTTCCTTCTCTCGAGGTGTCCTTACAACCGGCTACCAGTTAAATCTTTAGTAAAATGCAATAAAAGGGTATTGATGGGGGAAAGTTTGAAGCAGTCTGAGTTCTGTCGGGTCCACAAAAAAAAAAAAAAAATCTTTCCTTTTTGTTATCCCACGTTTATTCCATTGATTATTTCATTTTCTCAATTGCATTAAATCATGAGGAACTATTTAGGAATCCAGTGAAAGAATGCAGCACGGATCCATCACGGCTTGCAAACTTTTATTTTCTGACAGTTGCAAACAAAGATGTTTAAAATCCCGCGGTGAGAAAAATCGCGGCGGGAGAAACATCCTGCGAACCAGAGCAGAGTCCGTTTGCATTCTGGACGATGTGGATCGAAGCACTTGACAAACCAAAAACCCCAATCAAAGCGTTTCCTTTTCCAGTTACACTATTTTTCCGCAGTAGTTTTCAAGTAGAAATCCGATCCTCCGCGCTGGGCCCGGGCCCAAATTCCACTCCGTCATAATTTATCAATAACCGGTTCAGAAGTACATTACAAATTCTTAGCCTAAAGCTCCTTGCGATGGAGACAGGCCGCGGCCTGGCTGGAGTACCAGCTCAGCGCCGCTAAGCCGGACAAGAATGCACGTGACCTCAATTCTGGATTTTCGGGCTGTGAACGTGATCCGGGCGTAAAAATTTAATGTGACAAGACCTTTTGTTGCGGACGCAAGCCACACGAATCGAGCGTCTAGTGATCTACTCCTTTCCCTGGCTTGAACACGTCTCACAGACTGAAAAATAAAAACACATACACACAAGAAAAAAAAAAAAAAAAAAAAGGACACACAAACCGATTCAGCAACATTGAAAAATGAAAAAAAAAAAAGAACAAAAACAGGGAGGGATTGATTTGTTATTGCTTGATTTTGGGTTTAAAGACACCGTCCTTCTGCTGTATGTTTGGCCACAGGCTGCGTGCCTGCCAGGCTCTTAGAAGTCAGTGCCAGAGAGAGGGGCGGCTGCGGACCGTGGAAGGGGGCGCTGGCCTCGGCCACCTTCCTATGGACATTTTAAAAAGCAGTGATCGGAGTCCGGCGCTGTGTCCCAGTGACATCTGGTCATCTCGGCCACGTCAGGCCTTTAGAGTTTGTGCTGAGGCTGCCCTCCCCCCGGCGGACACCACAGCCATTCCTGGGCCCGCTTTCCACCGGGCCCCGCTGACACCCCTTCTCGAGAAAAACGGCCAGCTCGTTCGTTTTCGTCATCTCCCTCCCGTGGAAGGGAGGGGGCGGCGCCCGCAGATTGACGAGCTCTCATTATTGGCCCCGGAGGGACAGACGCCTGATGCCCCGGCACTCAGCCAGCCGCAAAAAGTAAGAATTCTAGGGCACCTGGTGGTTTAGCAAAGTATCACAGTGTGTGGGGAGGTGAGGCCGGGGCCTGGACACAGTGTGGATGGCAAGGGATTTGGCTGATCCCCGCCGGCCCCCTCTGACCGTTCCACGGAGGGAGAAGACGAGGTGAGAGAGCGAAGATCACGCCAGTAAGCGGAGCAGAGCGAGCGTGGAGTTCATCTTGGTCCCCGGCATGCACTGTCACAGGTCATCACACCACTCTGCTCTTCACACCATGCACAGAACAGCCCACGTTATTGGTCAGTCTCCGGAGCCGGTTCCGCTTTTATCTGCAGAGCTTGAACCCTGAGGTGCCGTCGGGCCCGGTGGGCTGGCGGATCACGTGATTGTTTGGACGAGCTTGCTCCGTGGGCTGCTGCACATTTGCACGGGCCGGCCTGCCGTGATGAGAATCGAGCATTTTACTGACATTTCTCGCGGGCTCACAAACGCACGGGGCGGTCGAGGGGACGTCCTACCTCTCCTGGCTCGGACTGTCCTGAGGGGCGTCGTCCGAAGAGGCGCTGCCCAAAATCCTCCTCCGCGCTTCCGCGTACTCGGCCTCCCGCTGCGCCAGAGACTTCATCTGCTGCGTGGGGCGGGACGAGGAGGCCTGGTGCCCCGCGTTGCCGTTATTCGTAGGGCGCTTTAAAATCCGGATCTGCGGCGGTGGCGCCGCAGGGAGCGAGTCATCCTGGATTACAATGGCGGTGCGCATAGGTGAACCACCCAAACTGGATTTTCTGCACGGGCGAAAGAGCACAAGAGGGAAAAACAATTTGTATGCATGTCTTCTTCCACATGGAGCCGCTCGAGTGGATTTCACAATTGGCATACTTCGCCTCCTGGTTTATTTTCAGTTTTGCCTCCAATCTTCTCTCTATCTCCTGAGGAGAAAATACATACAGAAGAAAAACCACACATTATGACACCTTCACAAACACATTGTGAAATCCCTCACTGTGGCAGCACACTTTAATCTGGTTTTGTTACATATCATGCTTTCGCAAATCCCATTGTTTGAGTTTAGATCTGCTGTTTTAAGGGATGAAAAGGCTGTAGATACGGTGCAACAGTGTGTTAGCCTTTTGCAGCGATATCGTTGCAATGATTTACTTCAGCGCGACCTGTCATTTCCGCAATGGGCGGGGCTTACAATGCTAGCTTAACATTAATCACGACGCCTAGAATGGTTAAAAATAGAAGCTTGTTTCAAAATGTTGAATTAGTTTAAACACTCGAGAGGGCATTTTAGGTTGAACGCAAGGAAGGCAGCGTTCAGGCTGAGAGGAGTCCCAGGCAGCGCGGCCTGCAGGACTCCGGCTAGGAGCCGGGGGGCTTCTTGGTAAGCTAGGCGAGCAAGTGCTCAGGTGGAGGGAAAAAAAAAGAGAGGAAATAAAAACGCATATCAAGCAGCAGCAAAGCCGGGCGGTGCAGGGAATCCTAGGGATAAACGCCAGCGTCTCTTACCCCGCTGTCGGCTGCTTCTTCCCAGCTCTCTGCGACCTCCTCGTCCTCCATGTTGAGCACAACTGCTGAGCGGTTATCTCCACGGGATCAAACGGCTCTTTGCCATCCACCCGAGGGGGACGCGGGGGGAGGAGGACGTTGGCTGGGTTCACTCAGCCCCCGGGGACACTAAATTTAACCGATAATCGTGCGGCGGGGAGGGCAGACGAGCGAGGCGCTGATTGGCAGCGTGTTAGCGTGCTAGCGTGCTAGCCTCGGGCTCCCGTCCACCGAAGGCGGCTCCGCCTGCGACTTTAACTTCGGCGTCACGGCGACATCTATAAATCCACGGAGCACGCGTGTGGCCTCACGCACCGTGGGGTTAACTGTCCCGCGGGGATCCCGGACGCAAACCTAACAAGGCCCCTCGTCTTTTACTTTAGCAACGGTAAAGAAACAAACAAACAAACAAACAAACAAACAAACAAAAAAAGGTTTCGATTAGCTTCTGGCATTAGCTCACGTCAAGCTAGCTCACGAGACCAAAACAAATGTGCAGCTGCCGGGTAAACCGTCGATGGGTTGTTTTTCTCTGATTTTCAAATCTTTAAAGTTGCGAAATATTGTCGTCCGTTGTTATTGTGGAGTTCTTTGCAGATCTAGACCTTAAATTCACGGAAATGTTATGCTGCGTTCACGTGGATCTTCTTCTGGCTTTTTATTGGCGGTTGGTGTCCGGGTCGGGTTCGACTGTAGCGCCCCCTATCGGACCGGAGCGCAGGGGAACCGCGCAAAGGGAATAAAAACAATAGAAAAGAGGAATGTAATCATTATTTCCGCGCTTTCTTTATTTTATACAACAACAACAATAGAAACAAAATGAACATATTCATACTACAGGGAAAATGGAGATTATTCAGCAAATAAGATAAGATAAGATAATACTTTATTGACCCCTGTAGGGGAAATTCTTTTGTCAGAGCAGCGCAACAATAACAATATCAATGAATATGAGTTTAAATATAAATAAAAGAGACAATTAAAAGATAGTCAAAAGACATCTTTCAAAAAAATTAAGGAAAGAATAGGCAGCAAGGTAAACAACAACAGGAACAAAATGAACAACGGAATGAAAAATAAAAAAATAAATTAAAGATAAACAAAAAACAGCAAGAGCGAGAATAGACAACCAAAAAACGACAACAACAACGGCAAGAACAGAAATAGAGTGACAACAACAATGACAAAAATAATCAGTGTGACAATGAAGTGAAACCAAAAGGGATGTTGAGTGAGTGAGGTCCTGGCCCTCTTCTCTGCATCCTCTTTTCACCAGCATCTTTTC
The DNA here is from genome assembly GCA_901007705.1 of Fistularia tabacaria. Lineage (NCBI taxonomy): Eukaryota > Metazoa > Chordata > Actinopteri > Syngnathiformes > Fistulariidae > Fistularia > Fistularia tabacaria. The sequence goes on from CAAKHD010007225.1 coordinate 27,374, forward strand.
TCCATGTCCTCCGTCCCTCCATCCATAAATCTCCTCTCTGGTCTATCTCTCGGCAGTTCAATCTTCAACATCCATCTGCCAAGATCTTCACCATCCCTCCTCTGAAACATGTCCGAATGATCTCAGTCTGACGTTGTCTCCAAACATCTAACATGTCTCAACATCTGCATCTCTGACGTTAATGCTCATGACTAATAAAGAAAAAAAAATCAGGATGAAATGAAGATTGTCTTACTTTTCTATGAGTCCTTGTGATTTGTTCATCAATGACACATAGTTGGATGAAAGTCAGAGAAATCTTGAGAAACTCATTTTTCTCCATGTCGAGCAGGGAGATTACAATCTCTTCTTTCGCTTTTGTTTTCCCTGAAATACGAGGGATTGTGCGTGAATCTTTTCTCCCGTGGTTTATCATTCATTAAAGGATCCACGGGATCTTCAAGCCTTTTCTGAAATCATTGCTGAACAGACACAGGTCAAGTATTTTAGCATGAACCGTCAGAATTTGTGACGGGAAATTTATTCTTAGCAGCCGGTAAGACCCTCACAACTCTGTGCAACAAATCAGATATTACATTTGTATGAAATCAACATATTGGATTTGATTATAACCTCTCCAATCTTTATTTTCTTTTAATCAAACCCTTTCTCAATAATGTCTGTGGGACCATCCAACCCCCCCTAATTTAGCAGACAGTCCTCTGCAGGGGGTGCACTTTGGGGAGCAGACAACCCACCCCACGCACAGAGCTGCTGTGTTGCAACACCCCCCCCGCCTCTTTCTCCACCACCAGCACCGCCAACAACAACCATGACAACATCACCACTACCATGAGCCGCACCCAAATCACGGGAGGGTCCATCAGAGCAGGCCTGCAAACAGCAACAACAACAACCCCAACATGTAGGTGTCGCTGCTGCAAAAGGTCGAAGGGGCAGTGTTTGCTGCGTGTGGAAGCACAGGCTGGGTAAAAGTAAGGATTCAAAGTGTTCATTGTCATTTGCACAGTCAGGAGAGGGTGAAATTTTCCCTGGTCTCTGCGCGTGAGGGGTGGGGGGGGCAGAGAGGTTGGTGGCTGGTGAGGTACTGACTCTTTCAAAGTCAGGTTTACAAATACTGTATATGAATTCAACAGAGTAGCATAAATTCACCAACTGGAAAACTGAGCTGCTGTGCTCACTTAGCATCTGGACAACGTATTTGAACTGGAAAATAAGGAAGCGCAAGCTCGTCGCTTGCTCAATCGGAGAGCGCTCGTCGCTGCCGGGCTCACTTAGCATCTTTCCTCTGTATTTGAACAGGAAAATACACAAAGTCAGCCATATGACAATAAAAAGTACTGGAATGATTTGAAACATAAAATGATAACATTTCTGTCACAGATCAGTGGACAAATATCTAAAAAAAATATTTTTAAGGATTATTTATTATTTATGATGACAAAGGGGAGGCAGTGCCTCCCCAGCCTCCCCTGCCCGCACGTCACTGGGGCGGGGGTTGCAGGGCTTGAAATGCAACCAACTTTCAGCAAGCCCCCCCCCCCCCAAAAAAAAAAAAACACGTCCCGGCGGCTTTATCCAAACAAAAAAAAACCTTTGGTTC
>CAAKHD010007226.1:0-17679 GCA_901007705.1 Fistularia tabacaria
TTATATGTGTTTATTTTTTTGTGTGTGTGTGGTTTTTTGTTTTTGTGTATATGTGTGTGTGTGTGTGTGTGTGTGTGTGTGTGTGTGTGTGTGTGTGTGTGTGAGACAGGGGACAGGTGTGATCATGTATTTATGAAGCAGCGTCTCCAGACACCAGCTCGACCTTACAAGATGTCAGAGTGGATTCATATTAACGCTCCGGTGCTTCCCGTTAATCCCGTTAAACCCTCCAACCCGCGTCACACGTCATGCCGGTGGAGCGGAGTGTCGAGGGCTGCCGTGGAGTGGAGTGGAGTGGAGTGGGGGACGGAGAAGTGGATGGAGTGGGATCCGGGGCGCTCATTCGTAGTCTCCCCCCCAGGGATCCTTGTTCCTGGAGTGACGTTTGGATTGCCACTCCAGCGTTAGGTGTAACTTGTCCAAAAAAACAACTTCAATTCAACTCTCCGGTTCCGACCGGAGCTCGTGTTGTTGCATCATCCTGTCACTTTTAGTAATTAATTCGTTCTGTATCCACATCGCTGATCCTGCACTCAGAGGGGTCGGAGAGGCTCAACCTGGATCGTCGCCTGTTAACCACAGCGGCACATTTAGTGACATACAACCATTCACTCTCTCATTCACACGTCATGAAAAGACATACAAGCATTCACTTTTCATTCACATGTCATATCAATACATCCAACCATACACCCACTCATTCATTGATCATATAGACACGAAATGTATTCACACATTCATCCACACGTCAAATAAAGACATACGATTCACCCTCTCATTCACACATCATATGGGGACAAAATGTATTCACCCTCTCATTCACACATCATTCAGAGACTTACAGCAATTCCTTCGTTTATTCATACATCATATAAAGACAAATGATTCACCCTCTAATTTAAACATCATAAAGAGGCAAACAACATTCAACCTCTCATTCATACATCATTAAGAGACATAGAATTCACTCATTCATTCACCCGTCCTATGGAGATGATCAACATTCACCCTCTCATTCACGTCATTAAGAGGCATACAACAATTCCCTCATTCATTCACACATCATATAGAACATATACACCCATGCATCCTTTCCTTCACATGCAATATGATGACTTGCAATATTCACTCATTCACATGTCCAGGCAATTTTTTGTCTTCTGCATGAAATAATGTAAATTGTGACTATCTAAATTGTGAGTCTATTCAAATGTTAATTTACTTATTGAATGAATCACTTCATCATTGCAAAAGTTGCCCCACCTGATAATTTTGTGAGGAACTGTATTTCACCATTCACCCTCTCATTCACATGTCTTATATAGAGATATATAACTATTCACCCACTCATTCATACGTCATATATAGATATAAAGCCTTTCACTCTCTAGTTCTTAACTTATAGAGAAATAGAACCATTCATCCTTTAATTTATACGTCATAAAGAGATATTCAACTATTCACCCTTTCATTCACACGTCATTAAGAGACATATAACCATTCACTTATTCATTCACAACCATTCACCCTCTCATTCATAGGTCATATAAAGAAATATGATTCACCCTCTGACTCGCATGTCAGATTGAGACCAACAGCATCCACTCTCTCATTGATGCATCATTAAGAAAAATACAACAATTCACTCATTCATTCACATATCATATAGGGACAAAAATTAATTCACCCTCTCATTCACGTCATAAAGAGATGTACAATTCACTTATACATTCATGTCATACAGAGAGAAAATGTATTCACCCTCTCATTCACACGTCATTATGAGACATACAACAATTCATCCTCTCATTCATAGGTCATATAGAGACAAAATATACTCAACCGCTCATTCATATGCCATTTAATAACATACTATATTCACTCATTTAAACATCTGTGCAGTTTAGAGTCTCCTGCATGTTTTTGGACTGTGGAAGGAACCTGGAGAACCCTGAGAAACCCCACGCAGACAAGGGGAGAACGTGGAGACTCCACACAGAAAGGCCTCCCTGTCGGAACCCAGCCGGGGACCGTGTCCAGGTCCGATCAGTGACATGCTTTTTTTTTCTCAAATCACATCTAAAGCAAAAGATATATATTTTTCTTTGTTTTCAAATTTTTTCCTTATAAATGTTTGATCATGCGTTTTTTTTTCTCTTATATGTTATTCAAACCTAGATTATAGCATCAATCCAAAATATAATTTACAAATGCTTTGCATTTCATTTTTCTGATATGGACAAAATCTGTGTGTGAGGGAGCGAGATTTACAAATGCTTTGCATTTTATGTCCTTTAACTTTTATTTTTTTACATTAGCTTCGTTTTTTTTGTTTATATCTGCAGCTTTTTGGCACTTTTTCCCATAATCCATGATACCCCAGGCTTTAATCAGGGGTCCACCTCAGAGGGTGCCGCCGCCGCCTCAGGCCTTGAGGTCAGGAGGCGTTTGACCCGCCGTCTGCTCCTGTTTGCAGATGAACTCCGTGAGTGGAAGGCGCAGGGATGAGTCACGCCGACGATGATAGCGAGGTTTCCCCCCCAGAGACTCCCCCGCCCTCCAGAACACTCCGCCGTGACTGCAGCCACCGAGGAGCTGGACGGAGAAACAAATAACGGGCGGAGGAGTCAGAGGTCTCTCGCGCCCGCGCCAAGCTGAACCGCCGCCGCCGTCATTGTATGCTCCGTCACTCTTTTCGCCTCATCCCTCCACCCGCCGTGTGTCCGTCGTTCTATTCGATAACCTCCCTCGCTGTGCTCCCCCCTCAGGGCTCATCCTCATTTGTCTTCATCATCGCCGTGGCGGCGCCGAGCCAGATGCCGTGAGACTTTATCCTGTAGGAAGAAGGTAAACACTCAGACTCCTTCAGCCATCTGCCCCGCCGTGATTAAACAAGACGCGAACGTTTCGGTATTTCGAGATCTGATCGGAATCCTAATCATTCGCCGCTACCATCTGGTCGACTCCCGTGTGCCGGCCGAGCAGACGATCCTGATTACCGGCTAATTAAAGCTTCAGGAGAAAGAAGCCAGACAATGCAAATATGTGGACGGCAGATTAGCCGAGTCGGACTTGCACCTCCCTTGCGTTTCTATCTCCAAACAGGGGATTTTCACCCCAAACTTTCTGCCGCATCGTCCGACTGCTGAGAGAAAATGTGAGCTTCTGCCTGCTTCTCTACATGCGATGATCATCGCAGCTTCTGAATGCAATGTCCAATCAGCGTGCAGTGGCACTCCGTGGGGAACCGCCCCTTTTTGTGGCAGTTTTCAGTCCGGTTGAAATCTGGGTTCTCTCATAGACTGTCATGTGAAATCCTTTTTTTTCCCCCAAAAACAGACACTTCAATGCATTCCCAATGGGTTCTGGGAGGGCATGCACAAACTCACACTCTCATAAGGGCAACGGTCAAACAGGCCTCTCTCTTCATATTCCAGACATCTGAAAGGAAACTGACAATTCTTCTATGAATGGATGGTCAATCCACTGTTGTTGATGTAGATAATTTCACTCGTGAACAATCTTAGATGAACCTTCCTTGTCACTTATGTAGCCAGAGGGAACATCTTTGTGTTTATCTCACCAGCTATTGGTTACGAGTTGTATTGCTATGTAATTTTTACAAGACAAACGTAAATTGTGACAATAGTCAATAGTCACCTGTTAATTTACCTATCGAATGGGTCACCTTAGTCATCATTGCAAAAGTCGTCCCACCTGATAATTTTGGTGAACAGTGATGGTGATGGTGAACAGTTCAGCTTTGCACATCCAACTTGACGTTTGTGCTCCATATTTATCTGTAACAGGTGGATTTATTGAACACAAACCCCAGAAAATCGACTTTTATTGTGTGAAAGCGACCCCGCCTGGCCCTCTGGCTGCAGCCGCCCGGATCAAATAAAGGCGTCTCATATTGAATCAGCCGATTCTCCTTCATGGCGGCGACATAGTGCGACGCACCTGGTGCTCGTCGACAGACACCACGTCTCAAAGTCAGTTTGCTTTGCTTCATTTGCCTCTCCCCGGCCGTACGGTCTGACGGAATTGTCCGTCGGGCTCTTGGTCCGACTCGGACAGATTTAAAAACAGATTTATTTTAATGGCACTAAAAAGAAATCCTCAGTAACTTACTTCAAGTACTCAGCTACTGAAGTACCAGTGCTTGACTCAGTGGAAGTTGAATCTTATTCAAGAACTCAACTTTTTACTTTGCGACATTCACATCAGACGAGGACGTCAGAGGAGAAGATGTGACACGTCAGTCATGGCTGACATTGTTTTCCACATCATCTGATTTGAACCGTTAGCCATCTTTATTTTCGGTCGCTGGCTGCTGACAAAGGTCTGATGTCAAATTGTTGCCTTCTGTCCATGGAAGAAATGTCCCGGAACCCTTTTGAAGGATGGCTCTAACGCAGTCGCGAGTTGGTTGGAGAAAATGTGGACAAAGGTCAGATAGGAACGGGCGTGATGATGGAACCATTAAAGCCATAGCAACCATTACAGCTGTTGTAACCATTGTAACCGCTGCCACCATTGGCTCAAGGACCTCCCCCGCAACCCATCGCAGCTGCAGCAACAATGGAAACACATTCAATCATCACCTCCTCCATTGCCATAGTAAACATGGTAGCAAACATCACCACAATACCCATCACAGCTATTGTAACCATCACAACCATTGCCACCACTGTTACCATCCGATCAGGGACCTCCACCACATCCCATCCCATTTGTTGGAAAGGTGACCAGAACAACAGCGTTTCGATCACAACCATAGCAACCATTGCAACGACTGTAACCACTGCAGCCATCGGTCAAGGACCTCCACCGTGTCCCATTGCAGCTGTAGCAACCGTAGTGACAGTCTTAACCCTCACCACCACCGCAGTCATAGCAACCATTGCAGCAATCACAACAGTCATAACCACACCAACCATCACAACCTTTGTGACAATTGCACCCATCGGGTCAAGGAACACTGCCTCTCAGTGCTGCCGTAGCAACCACGGCAACCATCACAACATTTTTAACAATCACTAACTCCCCAATGGCAGCAATCATAACCACAAAATTACTGCTAAGCATCACAACCATAGCAACCTCCACAACCATTGTAGCCACCAGAACCATTGGAACCACTGCAGTGATCGGGTCAAGGACCTCCGCCATATCCCATCGCAGCTGTGGTAACCAAATCAAGCCTAGCAGCAGTCTTCACCATAACGATCTCCACGGCCATAGCGACCGTGACGGCAATCCCAATTATAACCACAGCAACCATCCCAACCATTGTAACCATTGCAACCATTGGAACCTCCGCTGTGTCTCATCACAGCCCTAACAACAACTGCAGCCCTTTTAACCATCACCAACTGCACACGCCATGGTTCATACAAACCATGGCAGAAACTGAACTAAAACAACCGTCACATCCATAGCAGCCGGGCTGTAACAATAGATCTCTGTTCGCTGAGGCAGTTTCTCCAGATTCCTCCTAATCGCCTCCCGAAGGACATCACTCTCGCAGTCTTCATCCCTTCCTGAAGCCGTTGGAAAGTTGTCGTCCAAAGTTAGCGAGCAGTTTGGTCAGCTGACATGACAACGCAGGGCACTTTAGAAGGAGGAGCCAGGAATCGAACCATCGACCTTCTGATTGGAGGGACGCCCGAGCTGCAGCCGCCCCCCGGTCGGGTCCATGGGGTTTTACAGTTGGAGGATGATGCCCGGAAAGTCAGGTGACCCCCCGCGAAAAACAAACACACACACAATCAAACGCAGGCATCAGACAGATGAGCCTCTTCATCCACTGCCGTCCTGCCGGGAGCCGCGTTTTATTTCACCGCCGGATAATTAGAAGCCATTTTCCTCTTTCAGTTCCATAATCAGCCTTGTCCACGCTGACGTCTCCCGGGCCTCTGCCCGCCGCCGGCATCACCATCACGCCTGTTTTTACGTCCAATCAATTTCCAGACAAAGGGGTTCGGCCGCTGAGACCAAACACCCAATTAGAGCTCAGCGTTCCCATCGCTGGAGATGGAATTAAAGGCGACGGGTTCTCTGGAGAACGTCACCTGGTGCAGGTACCGCTAAACTCATTCAGCCCCAAAAAGGCTCAGAAAGAAAAATGGATTAATCCAATTTGATGACTCTAACAAGATGATTAGCGGGTTCTTGCGACAATCAAAACAAATTTATTCTCCAGGTTGGATTGGATGTTTTCTTTTTTTCCCGATGAATGATCAATTACAGGACACAAATTACATATCTATATTCACACCTGCTGTTATTTTGAAAAATACCTGCTACACATCAAGATTTTCATTTCAATACTTTTCATTTTAAGGTTGGATGTTAGAAAGAATCTCATACACCTTCGATGTAAAGTCAGAAATTAAAGTCAGAAATGAAACTTAAATACCATACTATACCATAAAGCGATTATAACAGATATTTTTTATGTATATTTATTGATAGATATTCTTTTTAGTATCTATATTTGTATGTCAATATTAATACACAAATTGAAATACAAATTGATATTTTCAAAATATATTTTACAAATACATTAATAGATATTCTTTTTGGTGTATATATATATATATATATATATAAAAATATTAGGTTATATATTAGGTTATATATATATATGTTCCTTTTTTTCTTTTTTTTTTCCTTTTCAGTAACAGAAACAAAACGCTGTAAAGAAAACATCTTGTAGTAATGATTGTTTGAGATAAAAAGCACCAGAGAGGAGCAAAACGAAAAGACCAGACACAAGAAACTGATCTTTGTGTGTGTGTGTATATGTGTGTGTCCTGTGTGTGGGTGGGTGTGTGTGTCAAGTATTGATATGCATGATTGTCAGCAGCCGCGTTTGCAATGAGATGCTAATTTATTCATGGTCGTCTCATTATAAACGGAGTGTTTCGATGGATACAGTGAAGAGAGAGGTGTGTGTGTATGTTTGCATGTGTGTGTTCCTCAGATGCTGCCGGGTCCAGAGGCAAGAGAAAGAGGCACTGTTTGTCTCCTCAGTGTCTTGTCATCCTTGTTGTGCGTTTGAACACAAGTTTTCAGTGAACGTGAGAGAACGCTCAACAAGCCCAGCTTCAAATCAACTTCTAAAATAACGACCAAGATCTTTTCTTCATTTTACTCGATTCGAGTTTTGGAACGGTGACATTTGTCAAGTGAGTCAAGAAGAATGACTTGATATTTATGCTGTTTCTTAATTCTGTGTTTGGAATTTTGGCTTTAATTCTACTGCTGGTAGTTTTAGAGCTTTAGAGAACCTTCTCCGACCCGGTCCTGAGGATGAGGAGGTGCGAAAATCCCCAAGATCCTTTTTTATTTGAAATGGTTGTCACGTTTTCTCAAAAAAAGTCAGATCTGCTTGAAAATGGGTCGCCACTCCTGCCGCTTTCTGCAACCCTGGCTTGAGACAACGACATCCATCGTGTAAATCCGCTGGAACTCCAACCCCCTGATCCAGCTCTCATGGAGAAACTGAATCTTGTGCTCGGTGGTTCGCGCTCCCGCCTCACGGCAAGAAGGTCTGCGGTTTGATTCCAGCAGGAGGCCTTTCTGTGTGAAGTCTCTGCGTTCTCCCTGTTTCTGCCTTGGGTTCCTTTGGGTTCTTCGGTTTCCTCCACAGTCCAAAAACATGCAGAAGGTTCATTGAAGACCCTGAATTGCCCAGACGTGTGATGAGAGGGTGAATAGTTGTATGTCTCTGTATGATGTGCAAATGAGTGGATGAATGGCGTATGTCAATATAATGTCAGAGTGAATGAATGAATGGTTGTTTGTCTACAAAATGTGTGAATGAGAGGGTGAATGTTTTATGTCTCTTATTTATGAATGAGTTGGTGAATGGTGTAATGTCTATATGACGTCAGAATGAAACAGTGAAGGATTGAACATAATCATTGTACGTAACGTAATTGTATATTATGTCTCTATAATGTGTGAATGAGAGAGTGAATGATTTTTGGTCTCTATTTGATGAGTGAATGACAGGGTGGATGGTTGTATGACATGCAAATGAATGGGTGAACAATAGTATGTCTATATGATGAGAATGAATGAACGGATGAATGGATGTCTTCATGACGTCGCAATGAGAAAGTGAATGGTATGTCTCTATATGATGAGTGAATGCGAGGGTGAATGGTGGTTTGTCTATATGGCGCCAGAATTAATGAGTGAATTATTGTATGTCTATATTATATGTGACTGAAAGGGTGAATTGTTGTTTATCTGTATGATGTGAAAATGAATGGGTGAATAGTCGCGTGTCTACATGATGTAAAAGTAAATGAGTTGCTTGTTTGCTTTTTTATGATGTGTAAACAAGAGGTTCAATGGTTGAGTGTCTATATGTGTCGGGTCCAGGGTGAATCCCGCCTCTCGCTCAATGACAGCTGGGATAGGCTCCAGGATTAGCTTGTGGGATTCGCGGTACCGAATATGAATGAATGAATGAATGAATGAATGAATGAATGAATGAATGAATGAGTGAATGATTTATCACGTGTGTGGCCCAGGACTCTAGGAGGGAGGCCATCCAGGAGGGCAGAATGGATGCACCAACCTCAGAGGACAGGCGGAGGCAGGCGGCGAGGCTGGGGGGGGCCGAGGTGCAGCCGATCAATTGTTATCCGCCCCGGCAGGTAATGAACACCGTCTGATCCTTAAACGGACGGCAGGCGAGTCTCATCAGCTCCAATCTGTTGCAGGAAATGGTTTCCTGCCCACACGAGACCTGGGCTCGATAGAAGGCGGTGCGGCAGGTCGAACGTCCCTTCCATTCGCCAAATGAGTCTGAAATATCTTCCTGTCAAACTGATAGACTGTTATTTTTATAGTTCAAAAGGCCAGAAAAAAAAAAGATCCTGGAAAAAGGAAGGGAAGAAACGTAGTGTCCAACAGGAGGAGCAAACGCGGGAAATGGAGGGAAATTCATGAGTTTACTCGGACAGAAAGTTTTGCATCCCTGTGAGTGACGTCCCGCAAAGCGGCAGCGACAGAGGACGTCAGGAGACATCAGAGGACGGGAGGCGAAGCGCGGTGTCCGCCCGTCTGATTGGATCTGAAGAGACAAATCTGCAAGTGAATATTGAATAAATGATGAAAAGACCAGCTGGAGATAAACCGAAAAGGATTTTTTGGGGGGGGGGTTGAAGGTTGGAACACATACACACGTGCAAGCGCAAACACACGCACATACACAAATGACGGTTTAAATCGGCCTCATTGATCTGAAACCTTCCGCCCTCGTGAAGTAGATCCTTCAACCACGATTAGACGATCAATGTATGTGATCATTTCTGTGTAAATGTTTCTCCCTGACGATCAGTGTGTGAGCACCAATGTGTGTGGATGTGTTTCTGAGGGCTTTGTTTATCACAGTTTTGTAGTTGAAATCACTTAATTTAGGGTTAAATTGTTTTTTTGGTTGTAATTTTTTCTTACAAGTACTTTGTTTGTGCTTCGAGGTACTAGCATTTACTAATACTCTTAAAAGCTCTTCCTAAAAAGTGCTTCTCGCTGTTCGAGTAGTGTCGATGATCGTCATTGTGATCTGTTCTCATGGGTAAGGCAGACTCCCTGCAGGTTCATTGAACGGATGTGCGAAATCACACACACACTCACACGAGCCATTTGGTGGAAACGTGCAATTACACTTTATTGAGTGTACGTCTCATGCATGGGAGAGTAAACGCTGACGTTCAGAAGCGTTTTTGCTGTCGTTCGCAGGTCAAAACCTCAGAGAAGGACGGCAGAGTCACCACGCCACCACCGACCTTCACACTCGACAGGTAAGAGACAAATTCATCCATTTATCCAAGCCGTCGTCGGCTAACTTCCTGTTAAATGGTTAATTTGACGGTTATTTTTTTCTTTGTTTTCCACAAGTTAGCAGGTAAATCGTAGTTAAGTTTGCAAATTTGGTTTTGGCCATTTATAGTGTGTTTCCACGTTGACGTTCCGGATTGGCTCAACTCGACTAGGTTCTTCCTGCGATTGCTGGCTCCGTGAACCTGCTGCTGTTTTTCATGCGGGCTCTGGTCAAGTTCAAAGCAGCAGGTAACGTCAACAGCCGGCTACCGATGACCAGAGACTGTCATCACTGAGCGCGGGGCCTGACGGCAGGTTCAAACCCACGCGTTAGCATGGCTGCTGCAGTGTCTCATTGCTTGTAGTCTTCTCTATTTTATCTCTTGCTCGTGTTGCAAGAAGCCACATTAAGTGGACTGGTGCCCTCCGATAGGAAGGTTGGCGGTTTGATTCCCGGCTCCACCTGTCTGCGGGCTGAAGTATCCTTGAGCAAGAAACAGAACCCCAAGTTTCCGTCCGCGCTGCACCTGGAACCTGCTGTTTTAGTACCTGCTCCAGAGTCGATGCCAACATGCAACGTCAACAGACCGCCGGCCACCAATTGGTCAGAGAATGTCGTCACCGAGGTCTCGGCAGTGTGTGAGGTTCAAAACCGCCATTTTCAGAAATAACGTGTTAGCATGGCTGCTGCAGCATCTCTTCGCCTGGAATCTTCCCTTGTTATGGCAAGTCCAGCGTCTCCATGTCCATGCTTGGTAGCCCAGGCATCCCTCCAAACGAAAGGTTGGCGGTTCAATTCCCGACTCTTCCTGCTTGCAAGCTGAAGTGTCCTTGGGTAAGACACTGAGCCGTAAGTTGCTCTTGATTGGCCCTGTAGGCGCCTTTTCTTGTTCCTGCTCTGGTCAGGTGCCAATCGTGCTGGGCCAACCTTAACATGTGACATCAGCAGGCCGCCGGCCACCGATGGCTGGAGAATATCGCCATCGAGCGCTATGCCAGACGCAAGGTTCATGGTGCATTGATAGAAATATAAAGCACGCAACATGCTAATATGGTTGCCTCGGCATCTTGCTTTGGGTGACAAGAAGCAACAGCAAGTCCACCATCGCCTCCTTTGTTGGTACAGCGGGCGTCACTCTGAATTGAAGATCGGCAGTTTGATTCCCAGCTCCTCCTGTTTGCATGCTGAAGTGCCGTTGGGCCAGAAATTGAACCGCAAGTTGCTCCCAATGGCCTGGTTGGCGGTTTGCATGGCAGCTCCGCCGCCATCGGTGTGTGAGAATGGGTGAATGCAATCTCACTCTATAAGTGCAGAGCGTCTATGGTCCCATTTATTTTATTTTTTCTGGTTTAGCATTGCGTATGAAACGCCGCTGGGTCAGTAGAGACGAGACGCGCTGGAACCGCGTTATCCCGATCCGTACAGACACACGACTTTGCGAATGGTTTCACTGTTTTCGTTAAAAATTGCATGTCCTCTTTCGAATGACCTTTTTTTTTTTTAAAAGGAAGATCTGCAGAAAGTCGATGACGGAAAAGCGTCTGCGATGAAAAACAATATTTCTAAAGAAAAAACAAAATCACCTCTGATCATTCTGTCTTTGAGTTTTCCCCCTTTATCTGCCTTCTCCACCTTCTTGCCCCCCTCCCCAGCAGGGGGTATCGACAGACACCATCAGATTCTCCGACCCACTCCGACTGTAATTTCAGCGGCGGGTGACAACTGGTGGTTAGACTCAAATCAGCCTTTCATTTCCCCTTCAGGGGGAGGTTTGAATGAAACACCGGGCCATAAAGAACAACCTTAAAAGCACATCACCGCCGCGGAGGCTTTTACTCCAACGGGCTGTTTTCACAGAGCCGCTCTAATCCCATGAAAAGGTGGTGCAGTCAAGGTTGTGAACGTGTGAACGTTTCCTCGCAGCGCCTACGAAAATCCCGGCAGCCATTCTTTGTTGTCGGAAATCCCAGCCCAGAATGAAACCGGAAAACGACAGATTACATCGATGGCTTAAAAAAGAAAAAAAAAAGAAAGAAAAAAAAAGAGATGCAAAAATGACATTGGATAAAATAACAGATAAATTAACAAGAAATATTGTCAGGAAAATAACAAACAAATTGATAATCAGTGTAGACTAAATCAAAATAGACAGGAAATGAACCTTACCTAAAAAAAAAAATTCTTAAAAAGGGAATTAACACGGGCTTACACTTAAGACATGCCATCAGTTACAATTAGCCCACAGGAACAAACGTGAACGTCAACTGATATACAAAGTAAAAGTCAGGAACTTCAATTAGAAAAAAAACAAGCAAAGAGGAAACACCAAAGTGGCGAAAAAATAGATAAACTTCAAATATACATATACACATACATACATACACACACACACACACACACACACACACACACATAAATATATATATATACATACACACACACCCACACAAGTTGAATTAATAAAAATTATAATACTGTAGCTAAAAATGAAGTGAGGGAAGAAGTATATTTTCAAAAATCAGCCGGAAATGTTCTCAAAACGTTCCAACTAATTTCCCGACGATTTAAAAAACGCCTGTCTGACGGACAGGAGGCGGCCGGCTGCAGAAACTCTGCCCCCTTCTATTGGACGGCAACACAAAATCCTCCCGCTGGATTCAAACCTCACAAAACGGACAGAAGAGAGCTTGGTATTTACAAATGAAAGGACCCCCCACCATGGACTTCCTGTGTCCAGGCACCGTCATGGTGACGGCAGGGTCGGGATGACATCGCTCCGCCCCCTTCTGGCCTCGCAGTCCATTCCCCTGATTCGCCATTGCAGGGTAACCTGAGCTGGAGGTTCAATTCAGAGCCTCACAGCGCCACCTCCTGTCTATTGGAGTTGCTGTTGGCGGCGGGAATGATGGCGGCGGTAGCGGCGGCTGCGGTGGGCGTGGGCGTGGCTTTCTTGATGGAGGTGAGTCGGATGTGGGAGGTGCTGTGAAGGTAGCTGACCTGGCGCTCGGGCTGGCGGCCTCGGCCACAACGCAGCTGGCTGGGCGGAAGAAAAGCGGATGCATTAGCTCATGGGAAGAGAGATTTTTTTTTTCACACTGATATTACATGGTTATTTTTGTGTTAATAAATGATTTGATCGTGATGTTGTCAATGGTGTCGGAAGGGAAAAAAAAGTGTCTGAAAGCGAGGAAAGTTTGATTCTTGAAGTTGCGAGAAAATAAATTTTTTTTAAAAAAGGTTTTTAAAAAACAGCCTTGACATTTCATTACTTTCGCACTGGAACCGGATTAAGTGCCTCCTGAATAATGAGGAATAAATCCAAAGACAGGACTCAATAATCTGCCATAATTGCCTCCTGAAGGTGCGTCTTATTTCACCGGCGCCAGATGCTAACGACGTCCTCCTGTCCCTTATGTTGACGTGGAAATGGGAGGATGGAGCTTTTCGAACCGGAGAGCTTTGAGGCAGGATGTTCTCGAACGACGACGGGTCTCTTCACGCACTTTTGAACGTGTTTCTACGATGGTTGTGAAATTACTGGATTTGGGGGGGGGGGAGTGTCGAGGATTTCATCAAAATGTGGATTTGTTTATCCATTCATCGGTTCATCTGTTAACACCAACACAGCGGCGAACAGCCAAGAGCTCCACCAGACAGTCCCATCAGATAACTCGGATTCTACTGAATGAAATTCATTCCTTCTTCTTCTATAACGCTTATCCTGCAGACAGGGTTGCAGATATCATTGGGCATGAGGCAGGGATCACCATGGACTGGACGCTGGTTGATCAAGGGACAGACCCCCTTTCACCCTCTCATAGACATGTCATATAGAGATGTAAAATCATTCACCCTCTTATTCACATATATAGAGACAAACAACCATTCACCCTCTCATTCATATGTCATATTTATTTAAAATCATTCATCCTCTCATTCATCCGTCATATGGAAACAAACAATGATTCACTTTCTCTTTTATATCGAGACACGCACACATTCACCCTCTATTACACGTATATAAAGACAAACCGGCATTTACTCTGTCATTCATATGTCATATAAACATGCATCAATTCACTCTGTTATTCACGTCATATAGAAAAAAAAATCCTTGTGTCATCATGTAGAGACGTACATACGCCCTCCACCATTCACCCTCTGATTCACAGGTCACATTGAGTTATAAAACCATTCACCCTCTCATTCATACAAATAAACTCAATCTTTCATAACTCTTCATCATTCACTCTTTCATCCTATCAAGACATACACCCATTCACCCTCATTCACATGTCTTTGAGATATAAAACCATTCACTCTCTCATTCATACATCATATAGAAACAAACATTCACTCTCTCATTCATATGTCATATCGATATAAAATCATTCACCCTCTCATTAATACGTCATATAAAAAGAAATTCACTCATTCACCCTCTCATTCACATACATTTTAAACAACCATTCATCTTCTCATCCAGACGTCATATGGAAACAATCAAGCATTCACTGTCTCATTCATATGTCATATCGATATAAAATCATTAAACCTCTCATTAATACATCATATAAAAAGAAATTCACTCATTTACCCTCATTTACATGTCATATTGAGATATGATCAATACAAACAGCCATTCATATAGAAACAAACAAGCATTCACTCTTTCATCATATAGAGACGTACGCCCATTCACACATCATATTGATGTAAAATGATTCACCCTCTCATTCATTTGTCATTCAAACATACAAGCACTCACCCTCTCATTCAAACATCTTATAGAAAAAAACACATTCACCCTCTCATCATCCAGACAAACACCCATTCACCCTCTCTTGTGTAAATATAAAGACAAACAACCCTTCACCCTCTCATTCACATGTCATATTGTGATTTATAATCATTCACCCTTTCATTCACACGTCATAGAGACATGCACCCATTCACCGTCCCATTCACACATCATGTAGAAACTCTCTCATCGTGTAGACATTTTACAAAATAGAGTATAATTCACGCTTTTCAATGTTTCAAGGTCGTTCCCCCTCTAAGCGGATGTTCGGATGCGTCATGATATTTTTTATTGAAATACTTTTACGCAAGTCTTGAAAAGCCTCCAATCGGCTTCGTCCCGGCTGAATCGACTATTAAAATCAAAATGGTGACCTGTTGAAGTGGCGGCGGAAGCTCTCGCTCAGCAGGTAGAGGGCGAAGGGGTTGACGCAGGACGAGGAGAAGCTGAGGACTCGTGCGAGCAGCGTGACGACCAGGTGGGCCAGGGACACGTCCATGTGCTGGTAATGGAAGGAGCGGTACATGTAGAGCACATGGTTGGGGAACCAGCAGAGGGCGAACAGGCCCACAAAGACCAGCACGATCTTCGCCAGCCGCTTCCTCGTCTCCATCTGGACCAGAACAGAGGTCAGAAAACCGGCGGAATGGGAGGAAAACAAAACAATATAGTCATAACATGATGATAACAATGTGATGAACTCGACAGGATCCATCTGGAATCTGAAACACGATATTTTTTAATTTCATTTTATTTTTCAATTTTTGGCCTTGAAACCTATCAGAATATTTGATAGAGAAAATCAAATCAAATCAAATCAAGATGAGTTTGATTGTTTCCAAATTTCTCCTCATCAGGTGGAGGAAGAGGAGGCTCCTGCCTGGGAAGAAAAACAAAAAACAAAAAACGGTGTCCTCCATTTGATTTGACGTCCTTTGTTTAGGATGAAAACGCCCCCGAGCATGTTCTCAGCCTGAAGACGGGGATTCTTCTAACGAATCCCATCGAGAGCAGGTTGGGAGGATCAAATGTCTCGTCCGGAGCCGACCCGCCAAACCCGACGGGCAATTTCCTGCCGATTTTACAAACTAATTCCACCCGAGTGTTGGAATATATCATAAATGTGGAATTTATTAATTGAAACAAAGGTCTAAACACAGATGAACTTCCTTTTCTTTCGCCGCACAAAAATCTCCTTTAAAAAAAATTCTTGCTATTTCCATTTATTTATTTTTTTCTGGGGTTTTAAATCCCTTCTCCCCATGTATATAATTTTCAGGTTGGAAAAAAATGGCAGGACAGGAAAATCTGGTACATTGCTAATTTTATTTCAGTGGTAGCTTTTTAAATATATGAATTACATTTATGATAAGATCATACTTTATTGATTAAATTAAAATAAATTTAAAGAAATTAAATGAATTTAAATTAATTAAATGTAGTTAAATCAGTTATTAAGACATTGTAATTTTCCAATTATATTTTGTTCTTTTCTCGTGAGCAGAGCATTATTATTATTTTATTGAAGTTCTCTTCTTCTTTCTTCTTCTTTTCCTTTCGGCTTTTCCCTTTCAGGGGTCGCCACAGCGAATCAACCTCCTCCATCTCACCCTATTCTCTGTATCCTCCTCTCTCACACCAACTAACTTCATATCTTCTCTCACTACGTCCGTAAATTTTCTCTTCGGTCTTCCTCTAGACCTCCTGCCTGGCATCCAGCATCCCTCTACCAATATAGTCCCGTTCCCTCCTCTGTACATGACCCAACCATCTCAGTCTGGCTTCTCTGACCTTCTCTCCAAAACATCTAAAATGAGCTGTCCCCCTGATGGACCAATTTCTGATCCTATCCATCCTCGTCACTCCTAAAGAGAACCTCAACATCTTCATCTCTGCTACCTCCAGCTCTGCCTCCTGTCTTTTGTTCAGTGCCACTTTCTCCAAACCATACAGCATTGCTGGTCTCACCACTGTTTTGTAAACCTTTCCTTTCATTCTAGATGAAATTCTTCTATCACAAAGAACCCCTGAGACTTTTTTCCACCCATTCCAACCTGCTTGAATCAGTTTCTTAACCTCTTTTCCACACTCTCCGTTGCTCTAAGTGCCTGAAATTCTCCAACTTCTTGATCTCCACTCCCTGCAACCTCACCGTTCCACCCGGGTTCCTCTCATTCACACACATATATTCTGTCTTGCTGCGACTAAACTTCATTCCTCTCCTTTCTAGAGCAAACCTCCACCTCTCAAGATTTTCCTCAACCTGTTCCCTGCTCTCACTACAGATCACGATATCATCTGCAAACATCATGGTCCACGGAGATTCCTGTCTAACCTCATTTGTCAGCCTGTCCATCACCACTGCAAACAAGAAGGGGCTCGGAGCTGATCCCTGATGAAGTCCCACTCCCCACCTTGAACTTCTCTGTTTCACCTACAGCACACTTCACCACTGTCTCACAACCAGCATACATGTCCTGGACCATTCTAACATACTTCTCCGTTACTCCAGACTTCCTCATACAATACCAGAGTTCTTCTCCGGGCACCCTGTCGTATGCTTTTTCTAGCACAATGCAGCTCCCTCTGACCTTCTCTGTACTTCTCTATTAGCATTCTCAAAGCGAATACTGCATCTGTGGTACTCTTTCTAGGCATGAAGCCATACTGCTGCTCACAAATACTGACTTCTGCTCAGTCTAGTTTCCACGACTCTCCCCCATAACTTCATCGTATGGCTCATCGACTTTATCCCTCCATAGTTACTGCAATTCTGCACATCCCCCTAATTCTTAAAAATGGGCACCATCAAACCTCTTCTCCACTCTTCAGGCATCTTTTCTTTCTCTAAGATCCTGTTGAATAATTGAGCCAGAAAGTCTACCGCTGCCTCTCCTAGACATTTCCATACCTCCACAGGTATATCATCTGGGCCAAATGCCTTTCCATTCTTCATCCTCTTCAATGTCCTCCTCACTTCACTTTTACTAATCTCTGCTACTCTGGTCTACAATAGTCACGTCTTCTTCCC
>CAAKHD010007227.1:11780-27239 GCA_901007705.1 Fistularia tabacaria
CATGGGGGATAAAGAAAAAAAAAAAAAAAAAAAAAAAAAAAAAAAAAAAAAAAGGGAAAGTTTCCTGCTCAGTCCAAATACACGCCGGGAGACGAGCGGCCCCCCCGGAGCGCCGCGGCGCCGCCGTCGCTCCTCTGCGCGCTCCGGCTGGGGCTCCTTTATCGGTCCCAACAGAATACAAACACGACACAGAAGCTTTAAATCCTTCAAATTATTTTGTCAACTTGAACGAAAGGATCACAAGAAAACCCATCCAGTTTTGTTTTTTTTTTTTAACTGCCGGATGGGTTGATACGCGCGTCCGTCAAACAATTCCTATTTAATAATAATAGCCCATTTAATAGTATAAATCAAAAGATTTCACATTCAAAGCAGATGCTGGGAGTTTATGACCGCAGCCTCATTGGGATCGTGGGAACACAGCCTTCTTAACGGTTGTGTAATAACAAATAAATAAAAAAAAAAAAAGGATCAAAACACAAAGCGCGCATTGGCGACTTACCGTCAGCGGCCACCGAGCAGCGGACGATCAGCATCAGCACCGCACCGACGGCCGCAAACCAGCGGGCCACCATCCCATCCAGCACCCACGCCGTCCTCTTCCCGCTCCGCGGCGAGCAGACGGTCACCATCCCGACGTCCAGGATCCACACGGTGGAGGGGTCTCTGCTCACATTTACCCCTCCGACTCCGGGGCCGCCGCCGCTGGAGAGGAGCGCATGTTTGGGAGCCATTGGTCAACCAATTAATCCTGAATGGGGAAACATCTAACGGCGTCCGATCGACCTGCCTCCGGTGCAGATAAGCGGGGCGCCGCTCTCCATGAGCACAACCGGCGAAGCCAGCGAGGGGTCAGCGGGGGGTGAGGGGAACAAAGCGGATTCTCACTCTCCCTTCACCTGTCACACCGTGTCTGTGCGGACGCGCGTCGGCTGAAGTCCCTACTCTGACCGCAAGGCGCTCTCCATAGCTCTGCTGCACAGCTGTGCAGCGGCGAGACCGGAAGCCAGCTGTGGCCTTCAAAATAAGAGCGTGCGACTAGCGCGAGAATTATCTCAAATATGAGGCCAAAGCGAGCACGTTTGACCCTTGACACGAGACTGAAATGGTCTTTTAAGTTATATATCTATACAGCATCGTTCAAAACAAGCAGAAACGCGATAGAAAGTATTTATTTCACATCCGGTTTTGTGTTATCATGGATAGCTTCACAGAGATTCTAGCAGAAGTGGAGGTGTGCATGCGATTACGGTTACGATCGAAATAAAAGAAGTCTCAACGGTTAGCGCTCAAGACGTAACTATACAGATCCACGCGTTTCCCTTGCCATTTTATGGCGGCAGAGGCTGAATATAGCGTCATAATATAAAAAAGATACAAAAGAAAACAACATCAAGGGAGGCTGTGACGCTAGTGCAGCTGTGATGCTGAGTAAGTGGAACATCAGCGCCCTCTAGTGGCAGCTAATAGGCGAGGCACCCTTTCGGCTCTGTTATCAAGAAGGAATATTCAGCAGTCATTGGTTCCCATTGGGCCAAATGTGCTCTCAAAGATATTTTGGGGAAGAAAAAGTTACTTGCTACTGGAAGACTAGCAGAACATGTTGAACAAGTTTGTAGTTTGCTTTGTCACTGAGTCCATCTGACTGACTCCATCCCCACATCTTCCATATATTTTCTATTTCAAGTCATTTATTTTTTTATCAAATGCAATTTATTTGTGTGTTCATCTTCAGCTTGCCTTCCACTTGTTTTTGGTAATTGCTTGTTAATGTTTGGGTAAGTCATGCAAAAGTTTGGGGTAGTTTCTTGTAAATTTTAAGGTGATTTCTTCCTAGTTTTTCATTGTTCTTATCACCTGACAAAAGATGTTTCCATGTTTTGCAGATGGATTTTTTTAATCCATGTTATATAAATTTAAAAAATGAAGGAACTCTTGAGGATGAGTAAAAACCCCTTGTAAAATAATAATCAAAGCGAAGAAGATGGAGGCTGTGAGATTTCCTCTCTAATACTGATTTACGACAGGGTGTCTGTTAACAAGTTTCCAAAAGGTTACCTTCCAGAGCCTATCTAGACATAAAATAGCTTTTTGAGATCAAAAATCACAAATTATTCTTTATACATACAGATACACACACACACACACATACACATTATATATATCTTTGGGTATAGAAAGTCAGCACTTGTTTTACCACAAGTGAATTCTGCAGAAAAATCTATTGTCAAGAAATACAAAATACATTGAGTGAAGCAAAAGATCTTTTTTAATTCAAAGTGAATCTTGACGTAGTACACCATCAATTTATAATTTGACACTCACCAATAAGAGTCACCAAGAAGGAACCCGCTTTTTGTGCCAAGTAAATAAGGCTTGGTCACATCGAAACTCACTGAGAACTACAGGGGTGAAAGGGAACGATCGCAAACTGATAAGACACACATTATTACAGCCAAACAATAATAATTTTCCCAGTCCTCATATCGTTGTATATTGCACAGTGCATTTGCTACATGTCAAACTAGTGTAGCATTTAAGGAAAAAAATATCCAAAAACAAAACAAACCATAAAATAATAAAGCCACACAAATCTACACATTTAAAACAGTAACAGTTTCAATTAACCAATCTTGTCTACATATTTGTGACTAAATGCAATACATTTTGACCAATTGATTAGGTGTTGTACAAACTCTACTCTAAACATCTTAGGATTCTAATTGCGCATTATTTTGGTACAGCCCAGGACCCAAATGAAACGTTCACATCCATTTTTTGGATTGGTTTTATAAGTGCGTGCCAGGTAAATGCAGGTCAACAGGGACAAAAGAAAGACCTTCAGTTTCCTTAATCTTTTTGGGAATAATTGTTGGAACAGTCCTCGGACCTGCTTTGTTACTTAAGGCTGCAGGGCTCCATGTGCTGGTAGCTTTGGATATAGGACTGCCTGACCCTCTGCTGACTTTGACAGTGCTGCATGGCTAGTGGATTATCAGTTTAAAGTAATCAACCCAATGTGGTGGGGATTATGGCCTGGGACATCGCCAGAGTGAGAACTGTTTTCATCTCATCACAGGTGCTGAGCTGACCAAAAAAAAAGAAAGAAAAGAAACATATTAGGGATTGACGAAAGAGGCTGTCGCCACATGGATAAAAACCAACAGAATATAAGCGAAGTACAGATTACTGTGCTGCGACACACATATTCAGGTCTAACTCTTGGCTGCACACCAGACTGCACAGTGCAACCTCTCATGAACACAGTAGCATATGAGACAAGTACACAAAAGACATCCATTACTTAAGCAAGGTAGCAAAACCATTACAATAAATTACAAGGATTGGGCAACGTACAGCCTAAACTATGATTGACAGATAAAGCATTTTGAAAGAACCCCTGACTGAAAGTCATATCTACTTATGGTATTAGCTGCATACAGGAGCTATAGACATAACAATCCCAAACTGAGAGAAAACTCTGTTAAGCCCTCAGAAATCCATCTATTATTTCATCTGTAAACGCAACACAGATGTTTTGACTTCCACAAATACATTCACGGTGACAATAAAGCTTTGCATTTGTGTATGTCCAGGCCCTATGTTTTTGAGTACTGCACGGTGTTCTTGGTGAGCGCAATAAATCTTTCCCTGATGTGTACTTTCTTAGGATTCTGAAAAAAAAACGATTGTTGTTAGACCTCATTTTGGCCGAACAAACAAACCACTTTGGGGTTTTGTGAGTGAAATAGGAGCCAATCCCACGAGGAGGAACTAATCGCCACATTTGTGACCACTAAGATTTCAATGCGAGATCCACCAGCCACATGTTTTAGAAAGGCACTAGTTGTACAGTACAAAGAGTTACAAATACAGCCCAATAACAGAAAAAGCCAAATCATCTGAATAAAAACGATAATATGTCAACAACACACTGGTTACAGAATCCAAGAGTGAACTCAGCCTATGTTTTCAAGGTGAAATATTGATGCTAAAGGCGCACACAAACACACAAAAAGCAACAGAATAATAATCAAAACAAAAAAAAACTCAACTCAACTTCCATTACAGCAGTTTACAATCACTTCAAAACAACAAAGCTAATATACAGAGGCACTAGCATATAGGAATCGCATTCAATATACTCTATGATCAAAATAAAACCCACTTCTATTGTATCTAGTTGCTAGAACTACAATACAAAGAGAGAATTTGCAGGCAAGAGTGAGGATAATCATCTAAATTCACAGCTACGAAGTGGCAGATAATCAGTACATAGCAGCTTATCATCTATACATTCCAAATACAATTTGCCAAACATAGCTCAGAAAAATAAAACCTCAACCTTGGTTTTAAAATAGAGATCTCATAATATATTCCAATGTTTGATATCTGCAACAGTTTGCTGGAGTTGAACGGAGAAATGGTATCAACCTTGCTTCAGAAATGATTGATGAACAATGTCTTTGGTGCTGATTTGAGAAAAATACCAGTTGATATGACGACATTTAACGGCGCAGTTACACTCCATACAAAAATCACAAAATGCAAAACCAAAAAGTAGAGAAAAAAAGATCAAGGTTCTGCATCCACCCTGAAGGAATGTATCAAAACTGAAAACAGGCTTTAATACATGGACAAAAGGTTTGTCTCACATGAATATTTGAAACAATTACTGATATAACTTTAACACTCAATAGCCCAGCAATGATACTGTAGGTTAATAGGTTATTTCAAACACTGAGAAGCATTTAAAGGTAAAAACATAAAACAAATTCTCTTTTTAATCTATGCCACTCCCAAATTTCTAAAACAGTAAAGGCAAGTCTAGCAAAAAACAAACAAAACACAGCAACCCAGAGGCTATCTAGATTGTATTGCAGTTACAGTAAACAGTGACAATACTGTTATGAATTAAGTACTATAGTGAATAGAAATTGATTATCAAAATATCAAATCACTCTTTATATACATAAAAAGCTCATTCAGTCAAAGCCCTAAATGTGCAGCCTCTAGCTAAAGTAAATCCATATTCTGAGTTAGAAAACAAACTGAAGTCAAACGTTTGCCAATTTAAACACAAGCAGAATCCTTGTATTTAGCCAACGAGCCCATCATATTGAAAGTCTGAAGGTTAAGTGCTGCAAGCCTGCTTAAATGTACAATCTATAAACTCCTGAAATGGCGTCATAGACTCTGCTTTTAAGGCACTAGGAGATGGCAGCAGCAAAGACTGCCTGAAAGAGAGACAGGACCATTCAATCCTGGTTAATACAGACTGGGATGGCCTATTCAACAGATCTGACTGGCAAGCACATGCTACAAGGCAACAAAGATAAAGGGTAAAGGAGATTGAGCAGTGTGACAGTAAACAGCATTAAATGATTTCCAACCACAATTGAGATCATATTCTCTGAACATTTCAAAAGACAACGAATGACAAGAGGTAATGTGCAAAGGACACATTCTTAAATTCCAATGGCCTCATCTTTTTAAATTAATTCTCTCTTTGAAACATTGCATGAAACATTGCAATTTCATTAATTTCATCGAACAGTCCATCTTGATTTTCCGGGGACTCTTTCATTCAGAATCAAAGCTGCTATAACAATTAAACATAATAGTTTAGTTTTAGACCTTCAGACTAAAGAGGCAGTGGATTAAGCTGTCTTCAAAATACCATTGATAATCGTTAGAACATTTTTTACTTCTTCCTCATAACCTCATTATTTTTCATCCTTGTGTTCCCATTCCATCCTCTTCCTCGTCTTTATTATCATCATCATCATCATCATCATTGTATCATCATCATTGTATCATCATCATTGTCATCATCACAATCACTATCATCATCATCTTCATCACAAATGTTGGATTTGCGCTCTGCTGCTAGCTCTACCTGCCCAGTTTGCAGCCCCATTGCTCTTGCACCACAAGGTACTGCTGCGGCCCAATGCAGCTCCTCAGATATACGAGAACTGGGGGTGGTGGCTGAGTTTGGTTGGGCTCAAGGGAAACCCTGTGTATGCGGCTGGCGAGGCCATGTATGGGAGCGGAGGTGGTGGCGGAGGGGGGAAGGGGGGCTTGAATTGATGAGGGTGGTGGGCGTAGCCGGGCTGGTGATGTGGGTGGATAGTCGGGGATGGAAGGAGCCTGTGTGGATGGGGAGCAGGATGTCCTGGGTGGTGGTGGTGGGTGCTGATACCTACGGTCACCTGGTGAACTATAGCCGCTCCCTGGGGGTGAGAGAGGCTGTAACTGTGCTGGAGGAGAGGGGGAGGAGGAGGGCGAGAAGGCATGATAGGGTGGGGGGCGGTGGCAAGTGGGCCATTGGGAGGGTAAGACAGCAGGGTATGGGTTTGTAGGCCCTGGGTGTGTGTGCGTGGGGCGCCTGAAGTGTGCGTTGGGCTGCTGTGTGGCAGGTGTGTGAAGGGGTGTGTGTGAACTGTAGGGGGGATGTAGGCGTGTGGCCGTAGCGGCCCGTAGTTGCCGTTCCACTCTTTGCTGCTGTGGTTGGAAACGTAGGGCGGCACCTAAGAGGACAAATAGCACAATGGCGATCCGTCAAACATAATCTGGTTTGTTTAAGCAGTAGTTGGACACTTTGACACTGATGTTTTCAGACATCGGTGCCTCGAGTTAGATAAGATCTGTCTCAGTAAGCAGCGAGACCCTGCAGCTGGTTAACTTTGCTAAGCATGCAAACTGAAAATAGGAGAAAACGGTAAACGAATGCTTTGTATGATAAAGCAGGATTGATGGATTAATGAGGTTCAGGTTCGCTCTGGGATTTTAGTATCAGTGAGGTCATTCCTTTTTTAAGCGGGACATGTCTCCACTGTGAGTTGGCAATCAGCCTAACTAATTTCTACTTTCGAGATGAGACCATATGAAGTCACCACTTTACAAATGGCTGGTTGTTTTGGAAAATCCTGCCACCCTACACAGAGCCCATTCAATGCAGTTCTATCAAGTCAGTATTTGTCCGGTGACTAATATATTTTATGGGTATTTCATTGCTTTTATTTGCATAACTGGGGATTTAATTCTTGCATACTGATTAAAGCAATCAAGATTCATATAAAGAAGATGTTGGTTTAATATAATAGATATTACTGATTATTTTTAGATCTACTTGTTTTGGGGAGGCAGGGACATAGATGAATTTAAGCCAGTGGTTTTCAACCTGTTATAAAGCATGGCACATTTTTAGATGGAAAAAAAAATCCTACGGCACAACATCAAACAAAAATGTTACAAAGTTAGACTCTGTAGAGTGCAAGACTATCTAACTGCTATGCCTGTCACCAGTTTGACAAAAAAAAGGAACTGTCCACTCCTTAACCTTTTCTAAAACATTTTTCACATCTACATCTCTACATGTTGTAAGAACAAAGAAAACACTAGACCTGTCCAAAGCCCAAAGGGTGCTGCTGCTGCCCGGTCACTTTTTGTTGCCAGGACACGAGGGGTGTGGATGGGAGGAGGGGGACGGAGGTGGGAGTGCTCTGCTGTCCTGCGATGTTGCAGCGCCCTTTTGAGCGGGACCAAGACTCTGAGACTGACAGACAAAAGGCAGAGACTCGTCAAAAAAATATTCATTTGAAAATACGTTATGACAACAACAGATGCAACAACCTCAAACTCAAAATAGACAAGCATGCAAATCAGTGTGAATAATTTAATAAATGATAAATTATGCATGTCATGTATAAATTGATTTGACAATTGATTTTCCAAAGTTGGAGAAGCTGACTTCTTGATGACCTATTTTAAACCAGTTGAAGTCAGTCACTATAAATGTTGCAAAATGAATGATGGAATTTGAATATTGTGAAATGACACCTTAAAACATGCAGCACAAAAACAGCCTCAATTAACATTACAATTTTTAATCATATGAAGTATATCTCGTTGTTTAAACTGTGAAATAAACTAAGTTTTGTTTGAGAGATCCAAATACACAGGGACCAACAATAAAGTGGCCCTCGCAGAAAACTACAGTTTTGCTACAGTTATGTATACCTACAAATGCTGTCTAATTTATCAAAATTATGAGCAGAAAAGATAATTCAACAATGCTGTTGTGTTGGAATAAGTTTCTTCATCTGCACTTTAATGATAAACTGCTTCGCAAATTGCTTGGCAAAGAACAATGGACATAAGAAAATTAGATTGTGATGGAGCAAAATATAAATTCTGTTTTAGGGCCAAACAGTATTTTTTGCTGGTGTTCAAGGAATCGCAAGCAGATGTGAAAACTTTCTCCTTAAGACAGCCATGAAAGTAGTCAAAAAGTAGTCAAAAAACCCATTAAGTTCAGAAGGGCACAAAGATTGTAAGCACTCAGAAAAATACTAAAGAAGCAAAGTTGGGCATTGAACTGATTTGTATCAGTTTTAATTCCATTCCCATATTAATTGGAATTATTATCTCTGGAATAGAAAGACTGATAACACACCAGTGCCTTGAGACAAGTTTTTTATGCACAGCAGGACTGAGCACAGAAAAACAGGCTGATTCACAATAGCAATTCAATGCATCCGCCTTTTCCTTCACTCAAAGTGCATTTGTGGTACTGGTAATGGTAAATTGCCATCAACTAAAAAAAAAAACAATGAAGAAAAAGAAAGCTTAGATCTTTTTACACTAAACTTACACAAGAAAAAAAAACAAGTAATCAAAATCCAACAAAAGTTTACACAAAGTGTAAAAGAGAATTTCAAAACAACGCAATTGTGCAATTGAGAGACCAAAGAATGGTATGTTGTTATTTACTGATTGTGAACAAAAAATACATTCAGATTGTCTGTAAAAGTTCTCTGTTCCAGTGAAACACTCATTCTGTTCAAGTACTACTCTGAGGAAGGAAAAGTCATAAACGTTTAGGGCAATAGCATCATTGCCACTTTAGGATGCATCTCTGTGTGGTCGGACTGCAGGGCAGCCAGTTCTATTCTGGTGTCTATTTATCACCTGTTAGGACCTCTATGGCCCACTAGAGGGCAGTAAGCCCCAACTGCTTCCTTATGACTTGCTGAGCAGACACCCCCAAAGCATACTTGGCAAAGCACATGAGAGGGGTGGCAAGGGCACAATAATCACAAGAAAAACATATTTCGGGATGTTAAATCCAAAATGCTATTCAATGATTATTTCATCTAATAAGGGTCAGACTGCTAAAACTCCTCAACTCAATCACCAAACTGTTTACTACAAAATTAAATCACACATAGTAATCGAGACAATAAGGACACAAACAAATGTATTAGTGCTTATGACAAAATTTACCAGTTCTCTGGAAACGCTCCTCTGTCCCTTGAGTGTTTTTGTTCTGCATTCTCATGGGTGGAACGACCATTGTTCTGACTCCACGAGGACTCCGACCCTGCACTGCAGGGGCGGGCAGTGGTGCTACCATGGCAGCCAAGTGCGGGCGGTTGTTGTGGTTGCTGTTGTTGAGGTAAGGATTGTTGCCACATGGGAAGGTTGATGTGTCAGAGTTTGGGGATTCCTCCACTGTGTCACAGCCACTCTCCTGCCCATCATCTTCGGACATGCTGGACACAAGATTAGTAACATATTAAGCAAGCTAGTAATGCCCAGCTTTATGCATTATTGTTTTTCAACTCTATGTCTCTGTTTAGACTCAAATCTTGAAAAACAAGTGTACAGGCTTATGTATGGTGTGCATGCAGCTAGTCTGCATTCGGGTAGAGTCTGTACTCAATAATGCATGTCACTCACAGTGCACACTTGTTGAAAGTACACAATATTTCACAAGGAAACTTGACCCAGAGTCTAACGTGTCAGACAATTTCGTTAGCCCAAAATACAATATGAAAGACTCAGTCGATTCAAATGCTTTCTCATTTTCTGACCAAAAGATAAACAGAGCACTGCAGCGTCCTGCTCGTCAGGCACAAGGTTGTGGACATCTGAATTTTTTCTTTCCAATCTAGTGCACTGCTCCCTTTGTACAATTCCTTTCTCTATTTATCTGTCTGTACGATACAACAACACATACAACTGTCTACCTGTTAGGTCTCTTGCAAGGTGAGGCAGTCGGGCTGGATTGAACAGAGTTGGACGCAAAGGAACTCGTGCTGAGACTGCTCTCGGGGCTGCTAAGAGAACACACTCTCTCCATAGTCACACTTGTGTTCCTGCAAGCCTCACACACACACTGCTCTTTACACCTACACAAAAAAAAGTATGTTAACACTTTCTGATTGCTAGTTACAATCACATCTCAAAGATTGTTCCTGAGACTAAACCTGTGAGAAACACAAAATAATTTAGAGCTTTCCTTTTTTAATCAATCAATCAATCAATCAATCAATGTCAAATGCAGGAGGCCATTACAATGCCCCTCACCCTAACCCATTATCAGGGCAAAAATCATTTCAAAAAGTCTTGTCTGTCTGTCTGACTGTAATGTTACTCACTCGCTCATACAGCAGCCCTGAGGATCATTAGGCCCCCCATCCTCCTCTCCGTCGGTCAGTTCACTGTGGATGCTGATCACACTTGATGCTGGGCTTGGTGTGTCACTCATTAGAACTGCCACGTCCCGCTGCAGCTGTCTGTTATCGTTTGGTACTGCCTCTTTGAAGCAGCTCACCTCCTCTTCAGTATCATCTTCATCCTCATTTGTATTTTGAACTTCTTTTGGCCTGGTTCCCAAAGGTGACACCTCTCTCTGAGGCTGATCCCTTTCTGCCACTGCCTGACCAACAACATCAGCCATTTTGGGTGCCCGACAATGTGATGTGTGAGTGTTGCTCAGGTGGGACATGTTCCTTTAAAGAGAGCATTTATATATTAGGTATAAATTAAAGAATAAAGCAGTTGTACCTCTAATATATGGTT
Organism: Fistularia tabacaria; assembly: GCA_901007705.1. Taxonomy (NCBI): domain Eukaryota; kingdom Metazoa; phylum Chordata; class Actinopteri; order Syngnathiformes; family Fistulariidae; genus Fistularia; species Fistularia tabacaria. Next base: position 22,653 of record CAAKHD010007227.1, read on the forward strand.
GGGACTCAGAATGTCACCTGTTATGATGGTGTCTATTCCTTTTCTTTGCAGGTTGAGGCCAAACAACATGAGCTATGCCAATGTTGATTGGCTGATGGGCAGAGACAGCTGGCATCTGATTGGTCAGAAGAGGCTGTTGCATCACTGTCGTATAGTGGCTGCTGTGAGGACGAACTTTTCTGTTTCAGGAAAAAGATTTCAAATGTTTACAATTACAACGATAATTTTTGTATACAATTTAAATATAGCTTTTTTTGAGATGTCCTGCATTCTCGTGGTGGGTCTCTGATGTGGACATTGAGGGTTTCAACTTTTTTCCAAAGAGTGTTTTCAATGATGTTTATGAGATATTTTCAGCACAATCTAGCTGCTATGACAGACAGGGATCACAATTATACAGTTTCTCGGTGGATTTACTTGGGAGGTAGCGGCTACAAATTCTGGGAACAGATTCCTCAGATTTTTACTCCAACCAATTAGCTTAGAAAACAACAGTAAATCTGTAAGAGGAAATAGTACAAACCTTTTAAAATGGACAACCAACTGGTTTCCCATTTTGAGTAACAATATTTTATTACAACACTTGTCAAAATTACCAATGAACAAAAACTGCTATTCTTACCATACAGGATGTTTGATCATATTCTAAAGATTGTTTAAATAATGGGCAGGAGGATAAGGCCTTACACAAGAAATTATGTGACTTTCATTAAAAACGCATTTCTCCATTGCTTGAAAGTTGGTCAAAGTTGTGTTAGTGTTTTAGATTCTCCATGATGCATGGGATCCTTGACAGTTCCAAACTCTTGCAGAACACAATATAAGCTTTTGTGGACAGCTGAAATATAGCATTGTGAACTTTTTGTACCACAACAGTAACCACATTACTATGGACACATAATTAATCTAAATGAGATGTAACCAATGAAAATTTGAATTTCTCCAACTTCTTCTGCATCTCAGCAACTCACCCCCAGTCAGAGATCCTTTGCGATCCTGATGTGCCATCATTACTTAGGCCAGATGGTGGTGGTGGAGGAGGATGAGTGGGGGGAGGACCTACTGCAGTCATTTGCTGCCAGGCTGCCGGGACAAGGAGTTGCTGACCTCTACTAGACCAGGCCTGCTGTGAGGACAGTAACAGAACATAATGGACATTCTTATATATTGATGATTTCTATGAATTATCAATATTACAACACCCTCTTCTATGTGTGAGTTAGTTAACATACTGACAGAAAAAAAATCAGAATCTTTAGCAGAAACAAATCAGAAGTGACATGCAGGTGCTATTGGCTTATTTTTTTGAAAAACAAAATTCTTTTATTGGTTATTTTCAGTTACTTTCCATTCCTGCCACTGCATCCTTAACAAAAATTCTACTTTTGTAGAGCTGTTCTCCGTATGATGGCAATGTTAGTAGGATAAAAGTTTGGGTCTGGCTCTTTCTTACCTGTGCTATAACACCAGGCCTCACTGGAAGGGGCTGTATGGGAGGGGCCTGAGTTACCATTGGAACTGAATACCCTGCTGCTTGGTTGAGATTACCTTTGAATTAAAGCATTACACAGAATATCAACAGTAATCCTCCTTAGACTTTTTTGAAAAGCAATAAACACAAAAAAAATTATATTTTGCTCCATTGAAGGCAATATTTCGGGAAGTTACGGTATTACTCTAGCAATAAATGAAAAATTATGTTTGGTATCTGCTATGAGGTTGAGTTTGTGGTCCCTTGACTTTAGTGTAGTAACAATAATAACAATAATAATTATGAAGCTCTTTTCATTAAAGGACTGTACAAACAAGAATAAGTAAGTGTAGGGCACAATGAAATAGAAAATCCCTCATTCATTCATATATTGTCGCCTATCGTGTAGTCAGGGACACGATGAACCTACTGGATTCATTTGGAATATGGAGAGAAACTAGATAATCCTGAAGTAATTCACACACATCTACAAAGTCAACACAATTGGGCCCCCTGTCAGGACAGAACTAGGACTCTTGCTGTGGGGCAAAATGCTGACCCTGACGCCACTGTTATCAAAGCTGTTGTTTAACACAAACAGCTTATTACTAGCATATACTTAGCATATACTTAGCTTGCATCACAAAAATTAAATGAACAAAACTAGATGACACACATTACTGATTTTTTCCCTCGAAATTCCAGTTAAATGCTTAACTATGCTAGCGTGAAACAGTTTTTAAAGTTAAACCAAATTTATTTTGGTTTTCCAAACTGTCTTACTCCTAAAATGCTCAAAATATGCTACAAATATACATAACAAGTAAGTTATGTATACTTATGATTAAAAAAGGTATAGTTAGACCACTGTAGGCAATCCTCCATAACTATACCTTGTATGGTGGGGGGACAAAGAAGAAGGGTGGGCGGGAATGCATCACCACATCCAAACTGGCCATTCCCAGTTGTTAGAGATATTCCTGGATGCAGCACTGAAGAAGCAGATTGGGTGATAGCCTGCAACCAAGAGGGCACAGTAAGTCAGTGGAAGATGAAGCAATTTATTATTGTTATTCGGACAAGATAATAGAATATTAAAAGCAGAATGTATACAGAACACCATTCAGTCAACGATAAATACTTGTCTGTCCAACAAGAATCCGAGCCTTCCTTACTGGTGTCTAAATGAATACGTTCTCATGTTCTTTTATATAAGATGTGTGGCCTACTTATTTGGATTACAATTCATCAACATTAGTTACATCAAATTAAGGTTGCCCTATTTGTAAAACAGTAGAAATCACATAAAGTCTCTGACCTGAGTGTGGACTGGTATGTTGCTAAACCCAAGAGGGAGGCCAGAGGAAGCAGTTGGTGCTACAGGGGGTCTTGAGAAATGAATGGTATTCTGGTTCAAAGCATCAAAAATTGCATTGGTGGGGCGACCGTGACACATGTCCATGATGCGGAAGGATGACTGTACACTGGAAGAGATCAGACGAGGAGTTGTTATTTGAGAGGGTCATTTTTAGATGGTTGGCATTCATGCTAAGGGCAACAATGTTGCACACAAAATATTATCCATGCCAACCATTCAGTGCAGAACACAAGACAGAAAACAAACATGGAAGATATCACATTTAAGTTGGCACCGGTGGCCTTACTGGTTACTGTGTGGGAAGTCCAACAGATGAGTCATAGTGAGGAAGGGGTGGCTGAGGACACTGGAGGGAACAGTCCTGTCTTCAGCATCTATCAGAAGCATGCTCTTCAACAGAGATACAAATTCCCTCCTGTCGGCTTTCTCTGCTTGCATGTCACTGTTGTCCAGGCTCAGGACTAAGTTCACCTGACAAGAGGACCCAATAAAGCAGACAAGGAGAAACATGGCATTTAGGAACCACATACATCTGTTGTTTACCAAAAGAGATCTTCCGAAAAGTGAGCTCTCAGTACCCGAGAAAAGCACTCCAAAACTCTTGACTCAGCTGCCATAGCAACTCACTGAATTAGTCTTGCCTCTACAACCTTTCATTCATTCCATCCATATGAAAGCTCATATCAATGTCTTTATTTCGTAACCATGAACTCGTACAATGAAAATGTTCTGGAATGCTTCCGAGTGTGTTTTTGAGATGACAGTCGCAGCATAGCCCTGCAACCAAGCCATCTTGGTCACTTTGAGCATTAATGTACATTAGGATCATCGGCAGTTTTTGGGGGGGGTTGCATAACATGCCCTATGTTCTATAAATCCATTACTAATCCATCTCCAACAGGTAAGGAAATATGACATGTAAAAATCAAGTGATTTGGGCTGACAGAAACAAATACAAATGATAAATGATTAAATATAAATATTTATTTCATCTACTGTGTTAGGATTTTTGTCATGCTGCTAATTAAATATCTCTTTTACAGTACAAGCACAAAATCCTGGAGGATCGAAGAGTGCGATCAATATTGACAACATATTGACGACTGTTACAAATTTAAGGAATGCCTTATCTCTTCTGCATCCCTTATGCCAAAACCCCACACTTGGAAGTTGATTTAGATACCACAAAGATGATGCTTTTGACATGAAAACTGGAGCTTAGATGCAGCATTCAAGCCCTAAGCTTGCCAGACAAGGTAAACATACTTTCTGAATACCACCCAGGACTGCAAAAGGATCCGCAAACGTAAGGGTTTTAAAGTTGTTGGTTTTTTGGTTTTTTTTTTGAGATTGTTTTGCAAATGACCTCAGAAAATACAACTGGCAGTAATAAAAATCAAGTACTTGTTCAGACTTACATGTGCTATGTCATCCAAACAGCTGAAGATATACTTTCTGGCCTCTTTGGATTTAAGTCCCGTCTCTGTCTCATGCTCTTCTGTTGTCTGAAGTAAAACAGCAATATTAATGACAAAACATCTAAAATATGGAGGATTAAAGAGAATATTGGATTATTCAACAAGCAAATCTCTCTCTCTCTCTCTCTCTCTCTCTCTCTCTCTCTCTCTCTCTCTCTCTCTCTCTCTCTTTCTCTCTCTCTCTCACACACACACACACAAAAACACACACACACACCCATATATATGCAAAAGAGGGGGGGACCAAACTAAAAAAACAA
>CAAKHD010007227.1:34386-49745 GCA_901007705.1 Fistularia tabacaria
ACACACACACACACACACAAACATACAGTCAGTTTGTAAGTTGAAGACAAGAGTAAAGAAAGAATGGTGTGTGCCTGTGTGTGTGTGTGTGTGTGTGTGTGTGTGTTGTGTGTGTGTATGTTTATGTCTGTGTATGTGTGTGTGTGTGTGTGCGTGTGTGTGTGTGCGTGTGTGTGTGTGCGTGTGTGAGTGTGCGCGTGTGTGTGTGTGTGTATACACACACACATACATACATACATACATTTTTTTACATGAACACATTAAACTGATAATGTACTCACTCATGTGTACTGGAATCAGGCAGCTAACTAAGTTTAATCAACCTTGCTATTTTACATGAATGTTAAATCACAACAGAATGTTTTGCAGAATCATCTGACTTGACAAATGTTCAAACCAAAGATGTATGCCAGGAAAAACAAGTGGCCAACCTTGATACCAGGCACTGTCACTGACAGCAGCAAATAAACACTGAACAAGAGGTCAACAAATTGGTGCAAAAGTAGTTTTATAAATATATTATACAATCTGTTATCCTTGGAATTTAGTTCTGATAAGTGATGGTTCTGATGGCTGTGCAGCCACATATTGGGATGTATGTACCTGTTCCATGAATAAAGTTAAGGTATAATCAAATTGTTTGCATGTGTGTGTATCATGTGTGCTCTACATGAAAGTTCCTGAACAAGCAGCACTGAGTGAGTTTAATGTCTGCATGTTTTTAGTCACTGATAATCCAGGCAGTTGTTGACTTTAAAAGAATTGACTTTACCAATAGCTAATATAACATGGCATCAAAAAATCTTATCAAAAAAGTTTCTCTTGAACAAATTAATGACGATTTTGCTCGTCGACTGAAGAACAACCACAATTTTGAATGTTTAGTTCTCTGTGGTAACTACATGTCTCACTGTGTGAGAGCATCTTTGTCTGCCTGTCTGTGTGTCACTGTGTGAGAGCTGCCCAACCCCTCATTACAATTCAGAAAAATGGGTCCTGTCTGGATGGGAATACTGAGATGCATCATTGGCAAACATGTTCCCCAGTAACAGTATTACTGGGATAGAAAATTTAAGATCATTTTCAAGTCATGGAAATAAATAGGAAATCTATTTTCTTCATTCTTCAAACCTGGCAACATCAGAGCTTATTGATTCTCCTTTCTTTAATAATTTAGCCCCAGTATCTGTTTAAAACAAGGTTTCAGTACCCATCCCTTCTGATGTATTATTCATAAAGAGCTGTGTACTTTCTAGCAGCAGGTGCAGTTTATGCTTTTGACACACTCAGCCACAACACACATGTTGCTTCTCCATCTCTTACAACAATATTAGCTATGGCTTTTCTAGCTTTGTTTGCAAAACCAGCGAAGTGATATTTCCTAAGGTATCAGTGAAGCTCATTTCAACATAAAGAGGATTTTAAAAAGACCCAGCACCTGTGATTAGAAATAAAGTAGAATGCATATGTCTCTACGTTTAAAAGTTTCCGAGAAGTTAGTATTTATAGTTGAATCCACATTAAATCCAACATTCTTAACAAAACATCTAAATGCAAGGGAAAATTGACACTTTTGTGACACAGATCACACCAAGATGAGGAAACACTGACACAACCTGCCCCAGTCTGTGAGCATGCTAATATGATTGCCGTTTTTCCTTCCACTTGATCTCCTTAGTTGAATTATTCACATAGCCCAGTGCTCCATTTTCATTGTGAGAGGTGGTTCTACGTCAACAGCCCCCACAGGACAGAACAGTCACCTCACCAGGCCCTACCGTGTCATGCTACCATGGTAACGACACATTAGAGCATGGCAAGCACTGAATAGCCTCTACTAGGACATTCTATCAAGTTACACTTGTAAAAAAAAATCAACATAGTTCAAGCTCATAAAATGACCTGATAACATTTTCAAGTAAATATATAATAAATATACATTAAATAAAAAGTAATGGCATTATGAAATGCTACTAAAGAGGTTACATTTTAATGATTAAAATCAAATCAAACTACCAAGGGAAAAACACAGAATGTCATTATTATTTTTACTGTGGTCCATTGGAGAAAAACAAACACATTTGTGTGTTTATATAGAGTATATATATGTATGGTTAACAGTTCAGGAGAAGGTGGACTCCTCTCAATTTAACCAACTTAATCTGGACACATGACACTAATGTTTCTGCCTAATGGTATTTCTTAGAACCCCATCAGTTGGTAACTGATAACATAAATGAACTAGAAGTTAAAGTAGTAAATTCCCCTAGGTGCAGGATGAGTCATCAAAGATCAAAAAAAAAATTACAGAACATGCAGGGGGAAAATATTTCTGACTGCCATTTAACTTGGCCTTTACGGGTGAACAGTGGTAATGCTGTAATCTATTTCCAGGAAAAGCCAGGGAAAGTGCATTTCTTCTAAACAGCTTCAGTCTGGTAACAATTGAGTACAGGCATTACACAAAAAGAGCACAGGTGATATTTACTGCAAAGGACTCCACTGATAACCTGGTGCACTAGCAAAATGACAGCAGACAAAAAAATTGCCAAGACAATTATTAAATAATCATGTAGATAAGAAAAAAGAATAGTGTGGTCACTCTCCTGATGCAAAGTACATATACCTCAATCCTCCAAATCTACACTGAGATACATGCAAAGTAAAACTAAAAATGTGTTTGCAGGAATAGCTGTTGTCATGGATAAACCACCCACTACACAAACAAATGGGGGTGGGAATGGGAGCAGAAAATAACTTGGATTTGAGGCAAATAAAAAGATAAAAGAATGGAATACAAGTACTTGTAATCACTAACCATGAGCCAATTGTGGTTTGCCAAATGGTCTGACGAAAGAAAAAAATTGTAGAAATGATAAAAAGAATAGTTTGAAATCATTGCAAAGACCTTATGACCAAATTTCTAGTCAGTTTAGCTTTGTAACTCAAGCAAGTCAAGTTATCAACCTTCAACCACCATTATTCTTTCCAGAAAGAAAACTATTGTCACATCTGAATTTACCTACTTTGAACCATGGTGGATGCAGTGTGTAACCGACATGAAATATCCAGCCTTGGCAGCAGTTGCAGGGACAGTGACACACATAAGAACACACCCCAGCCAACCCAGGAATGTCTGAATGCTTTTCCCGGCTCTAAATGTGGGTTTTCACAGACCACAGTTTTCCTGTTCTTCCATGCCCTGTGTGAACCCCCTAAATTTCAGTGCCAGCCCTTCCTGACTAAAATATGATATTGATATTGCCAACCCCAGTCAAAGACAACGCACAAACAGCCACACACTGTATAAACACAAGACTCATACACATTTAACCAGGACAACTGCAGAGCAAAGTCTTTGTGTTATGCAACAACTAAAGCTCCATGCTCATCCTCAGCTCTCCGAGAGGGGGGGCCTTAAAAGTGGCGGACCTCTTAGTGTCATGGGAAAGTGTGAAACTGGTCCATTTTTTACTTTTGTCAAAAAACAAATTTTTCTGTTGTAATCTGCACATCAAATAAGACGTTAAAAAACAGAACAAGTGATTTTATGGGAAATAAAAGCAGTATTGCAACTACACTGAATAGACTAGAGGGTGTGGGCAGTACACTAGCAAAAGACAGAATTGTAAACGGTGTTTCACATGGATTACACAACATTGTCGGTGTCCACAATAGTTGCCCAATTGAATTCAACATACTCGCTGGAATTTGCTAGTGAGAATGTAGGTAAATGAGACAAATAGGAACAACTTTGCCTGGAATGTTTAAAAAAAACCACTTGCATTCTTTGACAACCTTAAATGTGTCATCTACAGCGTACACTGGTAAATTATTGACCTTAAGCCAATCCTCAACTTTGTATGATATACAAAATTTGTCATTCTTGTGAGGCACATTGAAAGTGCAGGCGCTATGTCTGTCATCTAAGTCTACAAAGCTGGGATCATTTCACAAGTGTGTTCTCACTTTTACCCTGACCTTAGAAGATATGCCAAATATTTCATGTTGCTGTTCCTCATATAATCATTTCAGTTCCTCAGAGTTATGCAAGAGCAGGGTGTGACTTGCTGAGCACAGACTCGACACACATGCATTCTGGCATGCACCCAAAAATGCAGGAAATACAGATAGAGCAAGGCAAGTAGAAAGAGAGCAACCACATGGAAACATTAAGTAGAACAAAAAAGGGAAAACAGCTGTGTATGCCATGGCAGTGAGATTGTGCAGGTCAACACAGCATTCTGCATTATATAATAACACAAAAACCCTAAAAACCTAAAGCTGGGGCAAGACTTCACTAAGCCTTGTGGGAAAAATAAAGAAACAAATAAACAACCAGTTCCAGCAAGACCAAATCCCCTTTTGCACAGTGCATTCAAGTCAAGAATAGTTTGCTTCTGTTGCAAATGAAGTGCAGGTAGATGCAACATTGTGACATATTGTTTTGCTATCATGTCTGAGTTAGCTAACTGAAGGGAGCAAAGTTCAGTTAAATCAATATTGCTGATGTGCTAACATGTGGATTTCCATGCGAAAGCCAAATTAATTCACAAGCATGAGTAAACTGTGCTGTTTACTTTTGTGTCAGAAAAAAAGTACACTTATGTTGATGTCCTATTTGTGTGAAGTGAAATAAAAAAAACATGACTATAGCATGACAGGAGGTCCTCTAAATCAGTTACTCAGCGCCTTCAGATGTAGTATGGCGGGAACTTGCATAACTTCTTAATAAAACAAAGCAATGTCACACAATGAGAATGAAAATTATTTAAGAACAGTAAGAGTGTGAAAAGGCCTTTTGTGATTCAGTGCACATGTTGCAACGTTCAGAATATGTATAATAAAGTATAAGGATGACAAAGTTGTCAGAACAGTATATCTACCCTTTGCTCACACCTCATATTGAAATTATACCTTCCATGATTTGTGCACCAATGTCCACAAAATGTAGTTTTTTATATCCTCTTTTCAAAATAAATAGTATAATACACAAGCATATAGATGTAAGAGCATTACATAAAAAATATGAAAATAAATAAATATTAAAATAAATTAAAAGCATGTAAACTGTTAAAACAAAGATAAAGATAAAAATATCAAGTGAGACCAACAGAGGGAAAAATTAGGGGAGATTAAATACAAGAATGGAAATATAGCCATCAATATAAGTTGCAAGAAATTATCTAAAAAGAGTTGTTCTCAGGTAAACTATGCAAACCAGTTGGGCAGTGTTAATTGGCTCTGTTCTCTGTGTTTAGGAAAACAGAAAAAACATTGACATAAGAATAATAAGGTTTCAGTGTCTCTTCTGCCAGAAAGAGGCTTAGGGTGATAAAATCATTATTCTAGAATTTCCTTTGACATCAATTATATATATATATGGATTTATGACTCAATCATATTCAAATCCCCTATTAACTTGAAAACCCATTTTTATAATCGGACCCCTACAGTTTCTTATACATCCAACAGATAAGGCCTGCTTATTCACAATTGTCTACACTTCATCAGACACTAGCATCATTTAAAGTTAATTGCTAACCACGCTTACTGCTCTGTACCTGCATTAAGCAGTACAAATATTAACAATAGGCCTCAGAGTAAACACTGCTTGTCTTAGCTTCATTTTTTTTAATTAACCTTGCAGTTGGTAGAAGTCTGTTTGTGGAAAACAATTTGTGTTTGACGGCTTCATCATCAAGGTTGGTAAAAATTTGGATGTGCTAACAGCGTTCTCCTTAAGGCAGTATATACATTTACCATCAATTAAAAATGAACACAGCGAGTAGATGGAGTAGGTGGCACTAAATCAGTAAATAATGTAATGTTTTTGAGTTATTTGCTGTTTCAAGGATTAGCATGATATTGAATAACTTTAAAAACATCATCTCCTGTTTAGGTGAAGATCTACTGAAAACATTCTATGTGTTATCTGATAACAGACATGTGAGGAAATGAATGTTTTTGTTGTGCCACAAGGCTGGTGAGCAATGTACACAGCTCTGTAGAAGCTGTGTCTAACTTGGTCAGTCCTTTTACAATCTACATTTATTAGCTCTCTAATTGAACAGCAGATCTAAGGTTCTGTTGGATTTCAAAAATAATCATCTTCATGGTTTGTAGAAAACATTGACTACACTCGACATGACTTTCACTTAATATTCTGCTGGTCCATTTGTGTGAGATTCTCTCTTGGCTTGTTATTGTGTGCTTGAGCTTGATAAACACAACGGTCGTGTTACCCTGATCCTGTTTTATCTGAGTAAGACATAAATCATCACCATAACCTTGAACACTGTTTAAGTACAGGGAGCACAGAAACGCACACGGAACCAAGAGAACTACACTGAGGCACTGTCAAAAGACAATAATACCTTCTGAATAAATCTACTACAGCAGCTCATTTGGACCTAAAACAGAAGACATTGAAAGCACCTTGTGCTGAATGATTTCTATATGGGTATATAGGCATGTGTGCATAAATAAAACTGAGCAATATTTCAAGTGAAGAATTTAAAAAAATATATGTGGCCCTTCAGGGCACAGAATGTCATTATCATTTATTCACATAATTTTTAAACAATTTTCAAACAATGAAGTCATCATTATAAATTTTCCATTTTGGTTTGAAAAATAACATGAAGCAATGACTGCATGGTTTCAGCCAGCATATTGCAGGCCTTACAGAAAACCTTGCCTAACTTGGCCTCAAGCTGGGCCAAGGATAAGCAATTTTGGTTAAAGCATGAACACAAACAAAAGATGTTATGTGGTACACTGTCAGCAACATAGATACAAGATGATGTATAGTATTAAGTATCAGAGGAAAAAGTTGCTTTAAAAAAAAAAAGCCTAATAGTGATTAGGAATCTGTGAACATTGATGTCAACGTAAAGCCAACGACAATAGCTGAGTCTTAACTGAGCACAGCCTGATTCACTCAATCCTCAGCAGCACTAGAACAATAACAGAGTATTTCTTCAGGCTGATCACACCAAACCACTGTGTTTAATCCTGACGTGATGGTCAGTTGTAACCAAATTTTTTTGGGGGGTTGTTTCAATGGTGTGACACAGTTGGGTTTTTCTCCTTTTTCAGCTGGTAAACATTGTTATTTTGATATTCTTCATGTTATATTTCTGTCTTTTACCCATTCAAAATATCATTCATGTGTACATATGGCAAAGAGATGCAAAACATACCACAGCAAGGTAAGATATTCTCAAAGACCATTGTACAGCATACAGTTGTCCTGTATAGTCGATTATTATTACAATATAACTCGGAGTACAGCCAGCATGACAGGCAGCACCAGAATACATTTAGAAAAATCTAAAATTAGTCTGAATTTGCTTGCAACATTTTCATGCTGTAACTACAATGTAATTTTCTGTACCATAACTTAGAATTTTGGACTATAAATTTCAATTTTCATCACTGTTGCTAATGATGTCATCACTCAACTATTGATATGTCAGTTCCTCTCAGAAGAAACTTGCCACTTGGCAAAAACTTTTGTTGAGACACCCTGGATGTAAAATTAAAATTAATGGGTCAAGATGTTCCCTGTCTTAATGACAAGATATTCCTCTCATATGACAAAGCAAAATGTCATGTTCAAATATTTGCAAGCGACATAAGTATTTATAGTCTCTTAACAAATTAGTCTTCAGTGGGATTACCTATGATATATCTGATAGAGCATCATCTTACCTGTAGTATCTGGATTGCAGGTAAGTGGAGCAGACAGCTTTGGAAACATGGCTTGCTGAGCCAAAGTCGATGACCTTCACTCTGTATGGCTGCCTCGAAGGGTCTACAAGCATTATGTTCTCCGGCTTCAGGTCAGCGTGAATCAAACCCAGAGACTTCAGTTTCTTTAAGGCTGTTGCCACCTACGAAGTTTGACAGAACACCACAAAGTAAAATTTTGACCTTAACTTACAGGCTTTCTTATTTGTCAAAGTCATGACACAGCTTACACAGTCTGGTAGACAGCTTTTTGTTATGAATAGGTAAGTCTGACTGAAAAGTAGTTACTTCACCTGGAGCAAAATAGGTCTGATGATTTTGAGTGGCAGTGGGCTGAACTTGTTCTGCTTGAGGAAGTCATAAAGGTTTTGCTCCAGCATTTCAAACACTAAGCAAGTGTGGCTGCGGTGCTGAAAGCACTCCAGAGCACGCACTACATTGTCTTCATCTGCATTCTCACTGCTCAGTCGGGCCAGGATCTCCACCTAAAGCATAAGTTCAAGGATGAAAATGGGTTTGATTTTAATTTAAGTGAAAAACAGCATCAAGGTTAAATACATCCGAAAGTATAAAAAAATCAGATAAAACCAAAAACAGCAAAATGCAGATTTTTTTTTCATGTAATTTATAGATTCAACTACAAAACAGACTATACTATATTTGCTTCACTCAGATAAGAAAAATGCACAAGTCCTCACCTCAATTTGTCCCTGACGTGCATAGGATGGGTGGTTCTTCAGTATTTTGACAGCAACTACTTCATTCGTTCCTCTCTTCCAGCACTTCACCACTTGACCAAAAGTGCCACGACCAAGGAATTCCAAGACCTCATAGCTATTCTTCATGGAGCACAGAACCTCATGCTGAACTAACTGATAGTCTCCCTCTCCTGCTCCAGATCTGGTTACTGTTGCTCCGGCCACTGCTTCATTACTGCCCTTAGGCCTGATTTTGGTCCCATCCAATTCAATCCCAATGGCAGTCAAAGCCTCAACTCTGTTGTGTTGGGAGGGCAGAGTCCCTTCACCCCCTGCTCTAACAGTGTCTCCATTGTTCCCAGTGTTGATTTGCAACATGGCTACAGTTGGAGGAAGTGAGGAAAGAGCAGATGCTTTCTCCACTATCTGCATGGCTTTAGCGCAGTTGTCGTCCTGCGGTTGTTCTCCAACTTCACCTATCTTCTTTTCGCATTTCTTTGACACCCTGGTATCTAGAGGGTTAACGTATCTCCCTCTTTCCTTTACTCTGCTGTTTCTTCCTTCTTCTTCAAGTCCAATGCAAGCCCTCCTCGATATTCCACAAGCCAAGCCACCTTCCCCTCCCACTGATGGAGTTCCACCCTGGTCTCTATGAAGTCTTACTTCCTGTGCGCTTCTGTTCTGGCAAAGAAATTCCTGGTCCTGGATCCAAGAGAGATCTTGTCCCAGTCTATCCGAGATGTCTCCACTCTGTAATACAGGCGTCTGCAAAGCCCACTCCTCCCTCTCTTCAAACTGTCTTTCTAAATCAGCACCAGCTGTGGATGGGATTACGTTGTTGGGGTAGGCAATTCCGTAGTTGACTCCTATCACGTACGTCTTGGGTGGGGGTCGGGGCTGAAAGGCTCTGCTGGTGTTATTTCCGCGGTGGACCTCACCTGGCTGTCTGCTGGTACCACTGCTGGTTCCTAAGGCACTTGTTTGAGCTGAGTGCAGGTGTGATGGGTTAACCAAGACTTGTGAGGCCATACCTTAAGGATGTAAAAATTGCAAAATATAAATAAATATCAATGCCCTACATGAAGATATTACATGTATTTAATCTCTGTAACTGCCTTTATCTACAGGTCTGCATTAAACAAATATAATTTACATTTTTGTTTGAAAAAATAACATGACTAAAATTAGCCAACAGAAAGATAGACAGGTCAAAAGCAAACAACCACTTTCACTATCATCCTCTCTGGAAGCACGACTGGGTTCCAAATAAAGCCACCATAAAGCCTGCCAAACCAAAACACAACTAAAACTATCATGTCACCCATACTGGAAAGGGGAACAGACACACTGTAATAGGAGATGAGGGGAAGCCTGCTGCTGTTGCTGGCCTGTCCTTGCATGCTTAACCAGAGGGTCAATTACAAACTCGAAACTCAAAGCAGGAGGGATGCAGGGGGGGAAACAGTACACCCTCAAACATGATGAGTCCTCTATGAGTTAGTGACTTTACAGAGACATGACACAAACAAAATTATTCACAAAGTAATGTTATTAAAAAACACTGACAGTGGAAATTCATTCATGCTGTAATCAGCCAACTGAATTAAAATTTGTGTTTGAATTAAAATTTTGTTGCCTCATCCTTTCTTATCTTCATTATATATTTGAAGTCCAGTAAATGAAAAGAAAAAAACAATCTGCGAGCACTCAATGTGAAATGACCTCTGATAGAAGCACAGAATATTGATTTCCCTTCTATGTTCCTAAATCCACCGTGAAATAATGTTACTTATGGAGAGCACAGGATCTATAACTGACTGCAGAAGTCAGACCTGCACTTTTGGCTCAAAATTTCGTACGATTTGAAATTATTTAATCTTATATGCACTCTAAACGTAGCCAACTTTTACTCTTAGAGATAATATTGGCACATCCTCACACTTTTGTGATGCAGGTGAACACAGGCTACTAATAATTAAATAGGGCACATTGAATTTCAGAGGCCAGTAATTTATTTAGTCTTCACTACTATACAGTTTCTTGTGAATAACATTTTTCCCATTACAGCAAGTCGTGGCTTTGATGATAAGCAGTGAACAAACCAGGTCTTTCTGCCTCACTTCCTGAGTGCTTTCAGACTTACTCAACAGTTGATTTCAAGGCCAAACCATAAATGTTGCAGAAATACACACAAAGCAGTTTGTCTGAGCTCCAAGTTTGTTTGACAAGAGAGGCCTGCTGGGACCCAGTGACCTGTCTAACCACTGACGCTGCCACACACACGCTCAGACAGGCACAGAGGTGTGCCTCGACACCAACATGACAATTCAACTCCCTATGCTTCTTGAAATTAGAAATGGGAAGGTTGCTCTGACTTTTATCGGATATACTTGAGGCAGCAAATGGGATATTCTTGATTGTCTTTAACATGCTGTCACTGCTTCTGTTCGTATTGCTCAGTCAACTGAGGAGAGCTTCAATATTCAAAAGCCACAGCTGCAGGTCTGGCATATACATGATAGCTGTGATTAAAAAAAAACAGTTTTAACATTGGATGTCCTTTCTGTATCTATCATGGCTTTAAGAAAAACCTGTACAGACACAGCTGTGATACCACATGCTCTATTCTTTAGCTGCCAAATGCGTAGCCTGACACTCAGTGGGACCACAAGATCTGGGCCTGAAATGGAGAGCTATGTGACAGACATGTCTGTGTGCGTGTTTGTAGTGTTTCACAGCTGTAAAAGAATACCAGCTGTACATGCAATTTGTTGCTGATCAATCTAGGACAGAGTGAACATTTGGGAGGTGTATGGGTTTTTATTTTTTTGGCTTCCCATGGGAAGTGTGACTTTACTATCGCCCCACACACCTGTTGAAAGTATTTGTTATTTGGTGACAGGCAGCTTATAAGTGGCCTGTTGAAGCAGTTTTATAGTGTTCTTCATAAATAGCTCGAACATAAATAAACTAACAAGCCACAATCGAACTACCACTTGTAGCCTGTGTAGTGTCTATAACTTAGAAATAGTTCCGTTATCACACATTTTTTTTGTTCGGCAACATTAATGTCGCGTCAACGTCACAAAATAAATGGTGGTGAATGTGCGAAATTCACTGAACCACAAGTAATGGAGCGCTGTTACTTATTATACTGTTTAAATATATAACTTGACGATACAATTTAGCTTCCACGATTAACCTTTGAGGGGCAAAGAGCACTCAGAAACTGGCTAGCTGAACAGTTAGCAAACAAGCCAGCTATAAACGGGGCTTCGTACGACGTTACAAACATTAAAAATACACCCACAAGTGAGCTGTAGTGTTATTATAAATGTTTGGTCAATAAAGAAGACCTACCTTCAGTAAGACCAGTAAAGTACATCACCCACAGCGTCAAAGAATAAGCTAACGACAGGGACTCGCATCACAGTTAAACCCTGCAACGAAGCTGCTGCTGCTATTGCTGCCATCTTGTTCAACGACGAGGAGACTTTTCGTACATTTGAAGCTCCGAATAATGCAAATAACTAGCTGTAAAGACAGGAAGTCATGACCCGTAGTTCCCGGTGCCGTCTAAGGTTTCGTCGAACGTTGCTCTTGTCTCTTCTTAGGACGAGGAATCTGTGTTTCTAAACTTTTGCATGTTATTACGCCTCGTCCGCGACAGCCATTGCTGCTAGCTGTTGCTTCTCCGCATGTGTGGAATGTTGGGGAGGGGAGAGAGAGACAGAAAGAGGGAGAGAGAGAGATAGCGAGAGAGAGAGAGAGAGAGAGAGAGAGAGGGACTCCAAAGACATATGACTTAAACATGTCGTTGATATTTTATATATTAAAACATTTCCTCGAAGCAAAGAAATGCGGAGACTGCCATGGTTTTGTAATTATGTAACAACGCCGCTGACGAGTGCAGCTGCTGCTATATGCGGGCGCTATGACAAGCCACGACAGAGAACATTGACTTACAGTGTGTCAGATAAAGCGGACGACATGTGGCACAATCCATTTATGGCCTACAAGTTGTTTTGATACACCTGTTCTGCAGCTTTTCCAGTTAAAGTTGCTGCTGCCTGTGATTTTTAAATGCGATACATCAATATACTTACTCAAGCGTTTTTAAATACATACGACGCAAACCCTTCCATATGCAGTCTGCCTGAGAGAAATTGGACCCTTTGAGAACCCCACTACTCTATTTTGGAGTCTGTGCTGTCATCTGGACTAGTTCAGCACATAGACTGATAATATCACAGAACTATGCAGTTAAGAATGAAAAAAATCATTTAGCACACAAGAAGTATTGGCTTTCCTTTCAAAATAGCATCTGGATTCATAAATGTTTCTTTCTCTCGAGCAAAGTGTGACACTGACACTTTTGACTGTCATCTGATGTGAGTTTTAGAGTTTTGGAATGTGTCATTTTAATGTATTAATGTAGTGAAAGGGAACGTGAAGTTAGCTGCTGTGAGAGGATACAGAGAAGAATTTATTTAAAGATTTTTTTTATCTTTAAATAAAGATAATAAATGAATAAATGTAGTTTCAACTACAGCTAATCATGGTAGGAGGCACAGACAGGTTCATGAATATACATACACACATATACTATATATATAGAAAGAGAGAGCTGTTGCTGTCCTTGTTATTCACAAAGTAGCCCCACCGTGTTTCACATTAAATGGGATAAAAATATATGAAATTATACACCATGTTTACAAAGCTTTGAGTATCATAAGTCAGACCATAAACTCTTTGGAAAAACATTTCAAAAGAAATGGGAAATAGGGTCATTTTTTGTCATTGACCTCTGGAGTTGTCCCATGTGGTTGATGAGAAAATCTCAAGTGTTCTGTTGTTTCACTCCAGGCCTGAATAGATTAAGAGATGGGGCTTTCTTGAAATTTTATATACAGATGTACCAAAACAAAAATCTATACTTTGCAGAAATGTCTATCTTATAAGCTTATTTTTTAAAGCAAACCTAGTGACTAAAAGGGTGTGTTAAATCACTGTTCCATGCTGTCTTATAAGACAATTATTCAAGCAATGTGTTCACTTTGAAAATTTCAGTAATATGTGTCTTAACATCAATTCTATATCACATGTTTGCACATGCATTTTGGGGGTTTTTCCAGGGCGTATTTGATGATTCTTGATGAAGGTGGTTTACCACATTCCATAGACAAATCACCGCGCTAAGACAAATTGAAGGACGCAGGCTTTCATGCTCTGTAATGAAAACACAGAGAAGGGGCAAAGCATGCTCTGGTCTAATTGTACAGATTGTCCAAGAATGAATTTACCAAAAAGTTAATCTGTCACTTTCTATAAAAAGTCTTGACAATCTTCTTTTCCTTTCGGCTTTTCCCTTCAGCGGTTGCCACAGCAAATCAACCTTCTCCATCTAACCCTATTCTCTGTATCCTCATCTCTCACACCAACTACCTTCATATCCTCTCACTACGTCCATAAATCTTCTGTAAAAAGTCTTGACAATCTTCTTTTCCTCTCAGCTTTTCCCCTTCAGGGGTCGCCACAGCAAATCAACCTCCTCCATCTAACCCTATTCTCTGTATCCTCCTCTCTCACGCCAACTACCTTCACATCTTCTCTCATTACGTCCATAAATCTTCTCTTCGGTCTTCCTCTAGACCTCCTGCCTGGCATCTCCCATTCCAGAATCCATCTACCAATATAGTCCCTATCCGTCCTCTGTACATGACCGAACCATCTCAGTCTGGCTTCTCTGACTTTCTCTACAAAACATCTAACATGTGCTGTCCTGATGGACTCATTTCTGATCCTATCCATCCTCGTCACTCCTAAAGAGAACCTCAACATCTTCATCTCTGCTACCTCTAGCTCTGCCTCCTGTCTTTTGTTCAGTGCTACTGTCTCCAAACCATACAGCATCGCTGGTCTCACCACTGTTTTGTAAACCTTTCCTTTCATTCTAGATGAAATTCGTCTTTCACAAAGAACCCCTGAAACTTTTCTCCACCCATTCCAACCTGCTTGTATCCGTTTCTTAACCTCTTTTCCACACTCTCCATTGCTCTGGACCGTTGACCCTAAGTACCTGAAATCCTCAAACTTCTTGATCTCCACTCCCTGTAGCCTCCCCATTCCAACCGGGTTCCTCTCATTTACATACATATATTCTATCTTGCTGCGACTAACCTTCATTCCTCTCCTTTCCAGAGCATACCTCCACCTCTCAAGATTTTCCTCAACCTGTTCCCTGCTCTCACTGCAGATCACAATATCATCTGCAAACATCATGGTCCATGGAGATTCCTGTCTAACCTCATCTGTCAGCCTCTCCATCATCACTGCAAACAAGAAGGGGCTCAGAGCTGATCCCCAATGAAGTCCCACCCCCACCTTGAACTTCTCTGTTTCACCTACAGCACACTTCACCACTGTCTCACAACCAGCATACATGTCCTTGACCAGTCTAACATTCTTCTCTGTTACTCCAGACTTCTTCATACAATACGAGAGTTCTTCTCTCAGCACCCTGTCGTATGCTTTTTCTAGGTTTACAAAAACACAATGCAGTTCCCTCTGACCTTCTCTGACCTTCTCTATTCGCATTCTCAAAGCGAATATTGCATCTGTAATACTCTTTCTAGACATGAAGCCATACTGCTGCTCACAAATACTGACTTCTGCTCTCAGTCTAGTTTCCACTATTCTCACCCATAACTTCATTGTATGGCTCATCAACTTGATCCCTCTATAGTTACCACAATTCTGCACATCCCCCTTATTCTTAAAAATAGGCACCATCACACTTCTTCTCCACTCTTCAGGCATCTTTTCTTTCTCTAAGATCCCGTTGAATAATCTAGCCAGAAACTCTACTGCTGCCTCTCCTAGACATTTCCATCCCTCCACAGGTAT